>PVIU01021332.1:0-31830 GCA_004026605.1 Ondatra zibethicus
GGACCGTGAGGGGCTGGTCCACCTACTGAGACAGTGTGCCTGAACTAATGGGAGCGCACCAATCCAGCTGGACTGGGACTGAATGAGCATATGATCAAACCAGACTCTCTGAATGTGGCGGCGAAAGTTGGCAGATGGAGAACCCATCAACAATGACACCAGGACCTATCTCTTCTGCATGTATTATCTTTTTGAGAACGGAGTCTTTTTGAATGCACTCCTTCCTAGGCCGGGAGGGATGGGGGTGGGCCTTGGACTTCCAACAGGGCGGGGCACCATGCCCTCTTTCAGGGAAGAGGGGGGAGGGAGGAGGGGTGGGGAGATGGTGGGAGGGTACCGGGAGAAGGGGAAGAAAGGTAAAAATTTTGTTTCTTTAATTATGTTTTTGAATGGAAAAAATAAAACAAAACAATGTATGGAAAAAAAAAGAAAAGTAACCAATATCTGACTTTCTTTGAATTACATCAAAATTTAAATGAATTAAGATAAATGGACATAGTGATAACCTGCCTCCTAAGTTCTTATATTTATACTCCTATGGGAATCTCTCATCTGTTATCTGAGAAGCATATTTTTACAGTTAAATGGGGATTAATGCAAAGACCCAGAGTTGGTCAACATATAGAAAATAAAAGGCTATGGATTACTGGGGTCTATATCTCATCTCCTTCCCGTAAGTCTTCTGGCGCATTGCAGGCAAGGGGACAGAAATGTAAGACCCAGAAGGAGTAGACATCTTCAGGAATGTAGATCCTGTAAGGCCACCCATGCCACAGTAGATAGTCCTACACCCATGAATATACAGGGAATGTTAATTGGACTCAGTGGGTATGAGAGTGGCAGAGCAGGGACAGGGTATAGAGAGGGGGAGAAAGTGCAGTTTGGAGAGAAAAGCAGGGGAGGGGTGATAAGTTAGGATCTAGAGGGAAGGGAAGGGGTGGGTTTAATCAGAACACATTATATACATGTATGAATATGAAATCCCCTATTTTTTGTTTTATTTCATTTTTCAATACGAACACAGAGAGATCCTCCTGTCTGTGTCACCACTGTCTGACTAAATACCCTGTTCTTTTAAAATAAAAAAATAGAAGCAAAAATTAAAATGAATTAAGATATATGGGGAAAACCAGATGTCGTGACACTTCCTTTTAATCCCAGCACTTGGGAGGCAGAGGCAGGACAATCTCTGAGTCTGAGGCCAGCCTGGTCACAGAGCAAGTTCCAGGATGGCAAGGGCTATAGAGAGAAACCCTGTCTAGAGAAACAAACAAACAAACAAACAAACAAAAACAAGCAAACAAACAAATGAACCAAAAGAAAAAAAAGATATATGGGAAAATGTCAGGTGAAAAAGATTTGGGGGTTAATCTGATAAGAATTTGAAAATGAAGGGGGAAAAAGTAACCTATCTCAAAATTTAATTTTAAACCTCTAGAATTGTGCGAACATGCTCAATATAAAATAACTTGTCTTGTCAACATTTGTGTATTTTTTTTGTTGAACTAACATAGAAGACATAAAAGAGAGGTACAAAAATAAGTTCCCTTTTGTGACCTAGAACTCATTCCGTTTGAGTTTTAATCCATATTAAAAAAATATGATTTCAGGAAAGCACAAAGCAATGATGATACTGATATGGAGACTGGCTGTTAAGAGTAAAGAACTGATAATTAAAAGGTAAAAAGCCCCTCTGTCCTGTAATATAAGTATCACATTAAGATTATCTGATTCTACTCGATAATCAGAGGAGAATATTGACCAGAAAAATTTGTACCTAGCTCTGTGATTCTGAAACCCCGAACTTTCACTCATAGTATTCTGTCAGCATCTACCATTAGTAATCTCTGAAAACTGTAAATAAGAAATCATCTCCTGTTGTTCTAATTCCCTAGCATTATGCAGCTGTTTATTACTATAGCTTTACTCAACCATCCCTGGCATACTAATAATTCAGGTGTACATATCTGGCCTACTTCAGTCTTTTTAATGACTAAGAAATACAAATGCAATAGACTAGTCTACAATTGGAGTTCTGATTTTCCATTTGTTATTATAGTTTGCTGCTATTAAGTTTTTGTATATCTTCACAAATGCAAGCACATCTATATACTCAATCCTGTATCAATCCATTTGTCAAAAGTTTCCAAATGAAAAAAATTTCTGAAGTCTAAGTAGTAGGTAAAAAGGCTGAAATAACAGACCAATACTGTCAGTTACCCTCCAAAATTGTGAACTAATTTATACCTCAAATGTTAGAATATTTGCTCCCAGCTATCGGGAATTATCAAAATAAATTATTTTAAATGGTGGGAATAATCTAGATATAGAGGTATACACCTGAGTTCCAGCCACTTGAAATGTTGAGGAAAGAGGATAACTGAAGTCAAAGAGTCAAAGCCAGTCTAGGCTACATGGAAGACCTTGTCTTAAAAAAATTAAAATTAAAATGTTGCTAACATTGATGGGATATCTCATTATTGCTTCATCATGCATCAGTATTGACATCTTTACATAGGTTTAAACACTACTTGTATTTCTTCTTTGAATTGCCTCTTCTTGTGTTTGACCTGTTTTGGTCTTAGTTTTAGAGAGTTTTTTTTTTTTAATAAGCCTCTGATGTCAATCTCTTGGTTCTTATACAAATTATAAATATGTTCTCTCAGTCTTTCTATATATATATATATATTCATATATATATAAATTTCTTACAGTTAATATTTCTTATTTTGGTTTTTAGAAGTTGTCCCCTACTACAAAATAAAAGTAATGATGTTTTCTATTGAATTGTCACCAAAATCACTACTATTAACCCCTTTCCTACTCATGTGAAATATGCTTCCTCTCCTAAAATGTAAGTCTTTTATAGTCTTGGTACTCTACTTCACTGGCTATTCCTGTACTATAAAGCTATGTTTTAAAATACCTGTAAATTATGTAAACCCCCAGGATCTATACTTTAATGTTCTTATCAACATTTTGGCTGTTCTCAGCATATTAGTCTTCCTAATCAATGAGCCAATTTCTTCTCCTTAATCTTGAGAAATGAAATCAAACTTAACAACAGCAACAACAAAGATCTATTTTGCAATTCTGATTAGAACTGTTTAAAATTTACAGTTTACTCTGAACAGGATAGAATTTTCATATTATTTTGGAGATGGCATACAGTGTAAAAACATGTATTTTTAGTCTTTTTTGTCCAATGCATTTTTAAGGATTTCATAATCTATTTTGCTATAATAATAGCATCTTCCTGCAACCATTCCCTAGCTAATTAGTTTTGGTATAAAGTTACTGTTTTGTGTACAATATTTCTATATTTAGAGATTTGCCTGGATATTCTTAAGCATTACATTTTTATATTGATTACTGAGAGATTCTCAAGAATTTAATAATATTTGCTTTCTAATTTAAAAATTAGTCTTTGCTGTGTGTGGTGGTACACACTGTTAATTCTAGCACTTGGAGGCAGAAGCATGGGATTCTTTGAGTTAAAGGCCACCCTGGCCTACATGGCTAGTTCTAGGCCAGCCAGGGCTACATAGTAAGACCTTTGTTCAAAAGAGTAATAGCCTTAAAGTGTGCAGGTGGGTGAACATAATCAAAATATACTGTGTTCATGTATGATATCACGAAACTAAAAAATAACCAAGTCTAAGGAGAACTGGTGGTACCTGATTACTGTATAATGCCTATTTCCCAATAGGTCTCAGATAAATAGATTCTGGTGTCTATTTTTATGTTCTTCTAATTTTCAAGTATTAAAAAAAGCCAGCAAACAAAAACACAAAAATAAAACCAACCAAAATAATTGCCAGCTTTAATATTTGAGCATATATCTCATTTGATGCTGTCATTTTTAGATAACTAAAGCTTAGGTTCTCAAACACTGAAAAAGTAGTGAATCACAGTGGAAGGCTTTGTGTCCTATTTAGTTAGTATGTCCAGACAGAATGCTCAAGCGCTCAAACAAGGTGTTTCATTGCTTTGTGTAGTCTAGTTTACCCCCCAATGTTAACATACATTTGTGTTGCCTGTTTAGCTCATGTTGGCTTGGATTTTTCAATTCTTGCAGTGTGTGTGGCAATGAGCAAGATAGCATCTCTGTAGTTTTGAATTTATCCAGCTGCGAAAGTATAACTAAAAATAAAAATTATAGTTATATAATATGCACTGTGAAATGATTTAAATGAAGCTAATTAATCATCCACTACTTCACAGTTACCTGTGTACATGTGTGCATACATGCATATGTGTCTTGTGTGTTTGCATGTGGTGAGACTATTTAAAATCTTCTAAGCAGTTTTCAAGGACATAATAGATTATGATTCATTATAGTCACCATGCTATACAACAGATCTCCAGAATTTACTCATTCAACTAAAACTTTGGACAATGGGTAGCCTTTTAAGTAACCTTTCTACATTTAGGGAAATTCCCACATCATATTCCCTGTCATAGGCAACATGCAAGTCAGAGCTCAGTTTTCCAGCCTTCCAAGCAATTGTAAGTGTGCAGGTGACCCATATTCTACCAATCAAGAAGCTTACAAAAGATTTGGATCACATGAAAAACCAGCTCAGTGCAAGCACCACTTTGTGTTAGAGGGGGCTGATTCTTAGAATTAGCAAAGAAGTCAAGGTAGTGAAAAGTAGCGTGGTAATATCTACTTCTTGGCAAGAATGCAAAGTGTAGCAATGACTTATGGGTGGTATCAGTAGTAATAGGTCATTTTCCCATCAGATAAGTCCTACAGCTTGGTGTAGGGCTCTGTAACTAAAATTTAGCCTCACGCTTGTTTCTCCAGCCTGTCTGAAGATATTATGAACCACCCAGGATCTTTTAAATAAATTTTCCTTTTGTTTAACTGGCCAGAGAGGAGTTTGCTTTATAAAAGTAAGCCCTCCCCAATGCAAACACCACCATCAGGCAATGACAGAATTAAATCAAATATCTTCAACTTTTCAATTCCCAGGCCAGCATTCTTTCTACCCTATCACACTTACATTTTATGCTTTCAGGAAGGTTTGAAATATTATTTTCAAAAATGCATCCCAAAGTCTCCATCTCAAAGATACGCTATAAATTAAGGAAAATTACCTAATTCAAAACACCTCATATTTACATGCATCGACTAGTGGCTTCCTTAAAAGATTATCAGTTCACAGTAAAACCAATAGTAAGTAGCTAGTCATAGTGACACATGCCCATAATTATTCAGCACTGGGGCATGGGAAGGGGGATGAGGCAGAAAGATCATAAAGTCAAGGCTACCCTGAGCTCCAAAGACAGACCATATCTCAAATGGAGAAAAAAAGTGATGGCTCATGGGATATGAGAGCTTGCTATGCATGCGTAAAGACCTGAGTTCAAATTCCTAGTGCCTATGAAAATAGCCAGACATAGTTGCTCCCATGCCTGTAACTCCAGTTCTGTGGAGGATAGAGACCAGAGGATTCTTGAGACTTGCTGTCTTCCAGTCTAGCTCCAGGTTTAGTAAAAGACTATAATAAATAATAAACAAACAAACAAATAAATAAGAAGTGTTAGAGGAGGACATCCAATGTCCTCTTCTGGCCTTTGCACACACAGTGGCATACACACATACACATGTACTCAAGTACCACACACACACCATTTAAATACAACACATACATACATATACGCTAAAGCATGAAATAACCTAAAACTAATGTAATCAAACTAGTCTAAATAAAAATAGAGCAAAAGCTAATAAAGGGACACATAACTGTCTTAGAAAATCAGGTTGAAATCATTGCCATATTCAAAACACTACATTTACAATCTATTTCCTTGAAGTAAAAGACACTAAGAGAGTAGACTGTAATAATATTACCACCTTACATCCACAAATAATTATATTCAGTATTTTTTACCTTTTTGAACTAAAAATTTTTTAAGATTTCCATTTCAACCTCACTTAAGAATGTTTTAAATGAGCTGGGCAGTGGTAGCACACACCTTTAATCCCAGCACTCGGGAGGCAGGGGTAGGCAGATCTCTGTAAGTTTGGTGCCAGCCTGGTCTACAGAGCCAGTTCCAGAACAGCCAGGACTATTTCACAGAGAAATCCTGTCTCAAAAAAAGAATGCTTTGAATAAGGCCACCATGAGTAAAAGGAAAAGTTTACTGAAATACTGAAAACATTATACAGTTTATAGATTACTGCCTTTACCAGAACAACAGGTCACAATTAAGAGAGTAAAATAAGAATGAAGGTTTTCACTGTGTTAAGTATCCATCATGAAATAGTTGGTGGGCTACAATAAGAACTTTATAAACAGTAACAAATGTATTACTAATCACAAGAGTTCTATGCAGTGGGTATTGCTATACCTATTTTATAGATGAAAAATATTTAGTAATGTACCTAAGGCTACCAAGCTTGTAAATGAAAGAGCTTAACTTTGGATATGGGTCTGCCAAGCCCAAAGTCAGCGGTCTAGTCTATTTATAGCATACTACCTCCCGCAGGATATGAGTGAGAGCATTATCCAGTTTTATAAGTGAGAACATTTACTCAAGGCTGTAAATCTTAGAAGAATTTGATTATACAATGTTCACAAAAGAACCACTGGCCTTTCAGTCAATAATGGGAGTCTAAGGAAGAGCTGTGGAATAATTTTCTGCATTTATTGAGGCCTCATATAACCGGTTCTAAAGGGATCTGGGAAGACACAGGAGGAACTGGCATGGACTCTGCACTTGGACAGCTTTCATCTAAGTAGTGAGAAAACAGTAGCATGTACAGTATCAAAAATCTATACAGCTACAAAGTATCAGGAGTCATCTCTGATGGCTAGTTAACACAGTGCTCAGAGAGGTGGCCAGGAGGGATGAGCTGCTCGTTCCCTGGTAGAGAGCTCCTACTGCTGCTGCTGCCTGGGCTTGGGAGTGTTGTGGTCACTCTGGAAAGGTTCCCCCTGCCTGTGTTCCCAAGTACTTGAAATCCTATGCCTTTTAAGCCTAGACCTGACCCTGCATCCTGCTGATATCTGCCCTCCCTCTGAGAATGGCCCTCTGCACTATCTTGAACAACAATCAGTAGCTGTTACAGGTGAATCTCTCAGAGAATAAAGGGCCACAGAGAAACAGGTCCAGTCTAGAGGCATAATTGATGATTTCCATAGGGCAAAAGAGAAATGTCCACCACTTAAAGAAAAAAAAATGAGAACCATGGGCTCAAGAGATGGTTCAGCAGTTAAGAGTGATGAGAGTTCTTGCAAAGGATCCAGGTTCAATTCCCAGAATCCACATGGCAGCTAACAAACACCTGTAACTACGGTTCCAGGGGATTGAATACCTTTTCTGACTTCCTAGGCCACCAAACATACATATAGTGCATATACATACATGCAGGCAAAATACTCATACATGTAAAATAAACTAAACCTAAAAAAATCTTTTTTAAAAGAGAACTATTACCTATGACTTCCTGACCTGTTCCCACATGCCATCACATCTATACTGACAAATTATAAGGCAAATTCTTAGCGAGGCCTCCAACTGAGTCCACAATCAACCATGGTGAAAGACGTAGCTTATTAGCTCCTGAACCCAAGGTTTTCTTGGGAAGAAGAAAAGAAAACTTAGGCAATACAACAGGTATGGGCCCTAAGGTCTCAGATACATAATAGGTAGGCCTCTATTTCGGAGTACTGGAGTCATATAAATGAAGCCTAGAAGTTTCTATTATGTTTTATTGTTTCCATGCATGAACCAGAAAAGGGAACATTTGACAAGTTCATTGTAAACCTACGATGTAAGAGTTTCGGGATGTCAGAGTATATAAAGAACCTTAGAAACCAAAGTATGGATGTAAGAGAAGATGTAAGGAGGTTGCTTTTCTGGTGAGGGATAGGCCTAAGTTTCCCTGCCATCATTAAGCCAGAGACATATTGCCCTGCCATGATGTCAATTACCTATCTGTCGTCAGAAGGCTTTAGACTTAACATTGATAGAGAAATGGAATCATTCATTAAATTATTCAGTAAACATCTATTGTACTTGGCAGGACCATGGAAGAAGAAAATTAAATAAGGAACAACGGGGATCTCCCAGTACAAAGTAAATTTAAAGCAGTTCAGTACATCTATTAGCCCACATTAAGTACTCAATAAATGGTGGCTTCTAAAAAGTTTTATGGTAACAAGCTGAAAATAAAGTGGTAGGCAAGGAACAGACTGTGACCAAACTCACATGATACACTGAGAAGCTAGGATTTGTCCCAGAGATAATAGGGAGTTAAGCAAGCTTTAAAGAGAGGAATGACCTAATCAGATCTGAAGAGGATCACTTGGAAAAACATTGCAGGATGGAACTCTTAAATGGAAGATCACTTTCTCAGTTCTCCAAACTTCAGGACAATGATGGGATTTTAGGTAGAAAGTAAGGAGCCTTTCTAGAGGGTAAGAAATGCAATTCCAAAGATGAGGGGGAAACACATGGATTAGATGGAGAAAAGACACCAGGAAGATCCCTCGCCTGGCCCTACAACACATAATGTGACCTTTACTAGAATATAGTCCTCAGGTGCAATTTAATGGAGAAAAATAAAGTCACGGGGTTGTAGAGATGCCTGAGTGGTCAAGAGTACTTACTGCTCTTGTAGAAGACCTGGGTTCAGTTCCCAGCACCAAGTCAGCTTACAACTGCCTGTAAGTACAGTTATAGGGGACCCTATGCCCTTTTCTGGCTTCCACAGGCTCCTGCATGCTACATGGTATACATAATCTCCCCCCTACACACACACCAAAAAAAAGGTTAAAAAAAGGTTCCCTGCAGATGCCTAAGGAACATCCAATAGGAGAAGGTCCAAAGATACTCCTATTTCAAGGGCTGTACACATCAAGAGACCAATAAGTTTGAGGAATTAATTAATACCTAGATGTCAGCTGGAACATCTCTATGTCAGAAGCAAAGTAGTCATGACTAGAGAAAAGGTGGCCACTTAACATTTATAAATTCCTTACTATTTGCTCAACACTATGACAAATGCCATGGCTAAAGTAGAAGGCAAGAAACCAAAGGGTCCTACTCTCCATGAGGTTAGCTAAAAGAGAAAGGATCCAGAATATATACAAATACATACACACATAAAAAATACTAGCTAGTAAAAGCATGGAGTAAAACATTAAAATGTTTGATATGAAATGACTGGCTATGGAGTTCCTTTGTCATTACCCAGACTAGGATTTGGAAAGCAAAGGAATGTACTGATGAAGATGGGCAGGGACCTACACTTGCAAGCCAAGTACTGATGGAAGAGTTCTACGCCCAGGAACTCAGTGTGGAACCTAAAGATGTAACCTGGACCAGAACGTATTGACTCCCAGTCTATGCTCTAATTTGGAAACTGTTGTGGTTTAGATGCAGTATTCTCCATGTTGGAAGCTTGATTCCTTTCCAAGTGCAATGATGTGAGAGGTAGTAAGAATCTTTAGAAGAGATAGGAGGTGGTTAGGTCATTGCAGGCACAGCCTGAGGAAGAGAGGAATATGGTTTTAATGGATTTCTTATGAGCTCTTTTAAGGAGGTTGTTTCTTAAAAAGAAGACCAGTTTCCCCACTGTCTTACATGTATTCCTATGCCCTCTGTCATACCAAAGGCTTCAGCAGAGTAGAGCTGATACTGAGGCTATGACCTTGAACCTCAAAAGCTGGGAGCTAACTAAATCTCCTTTCTTCATATATTACTCAGCATCAGGTATTATATTGTTTCAATGAAAAATTGACTAATATAAGGATTATGCAGCCACCTGCAAACTAGACCATCCAGAAATGATTCTAGTGGCTCATGTCATTCAGTGACGATGTCTAAATCCAGCTTAGCACTGGAAGCCCAGGGATACTGTAGTGTACAAGATCATCAAGGTTCTTACCCTCAAAAGTTTACATTTTCTATTAGAATAAAAAAACACCCAAGTACACATACATCATCACTCCTCCAAGTAAACAATTCTCTAAGTAAAACAATTACAAACTGTGTTATATGCTGTGAAGAAATATAAGCAAAGGTCTAAGAATAACAGTGAGTATTTACTTAGGGTTGTCAGACAGAAACAAATACTCTGGTAATAAAAAGTCCTAGAATTTTCCCTGGAAAGGAAAGTGGTAAGGTCCTTCCAGGCAGAGAGGACTCTGTGTATAGACTTGGAAGCAGGGAAGAACTTGATATGTTTGAAAAATTAAAAGGTAACCAGTGGGGCCAACAGACAGGGCTAGAGAAAAAGAAGTGATGGCATGGAATATAAAAATAATAGGCCTTACCAGCCTGCTTTATAGACAATATTTTTAATGAATGGATTTGTTTGTTTTGGGTTTTTTTTGAGATAGAATTTCTCTGTGTTGCTACAGCTGTCCTGGAACTTACTCTGTAGACCAAGCTGGCCTTGAACTCACAGAGATCCACCTCCTTCTGCCTCACAAGTGCTAGGATTAAGGGTGTGTGCCACCACTACCTGGCTAATGAGTGGATTTGGTAGTGTTTTTACCATATTTCACCCTTTCTGCATTGTGTATTTATGAAGAAGCCGGCACAATGGCCACTAACCACACCATGCACTCTAGCTAAAACTCCAGGTTGGTTATGAGGAAATCTGACTTATACTTCAGGCCTAGAACCAATCACTAACCCTTCTTGGACAAACAAAAAGGCAACCCTCTTGTGTGGCCCACAGAAGTGGGTCTGCTCCACATTGACTGAAGGTCAGAGAGCTTAAGCCCACTCCTGCTCTTTCAAAGTCACTGACAGAAGTCTGACTTAAGGAGTGGCTACAAACAACACCCCTTGACCTAGGGTGTGGTTACTTGGTGTTTGGATATTAAGATGGCCCATGGAGGTGGATCTGCTCCACCTTGGTCATCAAACATCAAACCTATTCTTGCTCCTACAAGAATAAGACAGGAGATTTGACTCCAGGAGTGGCTGCCTACAAGAAACATAGTCTAAGGTGTAGTCACTGCATGTCCTGTCTAAAACATCAGAATGCTTAACTCAGGAAATAGTGGCTCGATGTCTCAAGTATTGAAGCAGGTGATTGCTCTGTTTGTCCTTTGTATCATGTTAAAACAGTCTTTTGCCTTCATCCCCAATTTTTGGATTGGGGTGTATAAGCATATGGAAAATAAACACAGGCATATGCAGTATTCACTGGATAGCCCTCCCAGTTATAATTAATAAAATAAAATAAACAGTCCCATGGCTCAAGGTCCTGTTGGCTGCAGTCAAGGCAAGCCACTGAAAAGTTTTTCAGGCCTGTGGTAACCTGAGGCTGGATTTCATGCTATGGACTGTCTGGGATGTAGAGGATGGTGGTTTTTTTTGTTGTTGTTGTTGGTTGTTTTTTGTAAGCCCACAGTACCTGGTAGCCGTCATTCTAATCATACAGTTTGGTGTTCCTTTATCACATCTACAATTAGGGTGAGGCCTCTATTTGCAGACCAATTTCTCTTCTTGGAGATCCTTCCTGGCCAAAGTACTTCCCCAAAGGCCCTGCGAACTTGCTAATATATTTCCAATAGTCTTTTGAGAGTACTGGGAGGACCAATGCTTTTGTAAAAGGACACAAAATAATAAAAACAAAAGCACTCCCTCATTTCTGAAGGAAATTTCTTGTTTTCTCCTCCAGTGTTTCCCATTAGTTCACGGTCTGAGTAATTGTCTTCACTGTTTGCTTTGTCTCCATTTCTATTCCAGAGCACCAGAAACATATGTATATGATGATGCAGAATAATAAAGAACTGTAAATTCTTATTGATCCCAGAAATTTGGCAATTCTAAACAATAAAAATATGTCCTCTGCCAGCTCCTCTCAAAAGAACACTTTGAAGACACAAAAGAGCTTTGTTACAACAACAAATAAACTCCTAGAAAACATAAGGCCTCATTATGGGCTCCAGACTACCAGGTAGTGATGCCAACAAGCAACTGTTAACACAAATTTGGAAGGTCCACATTGCCACTCTTACCTGAGTTCCTATTTTCATTTCCCAGGCTACATCTTGACTGTATCAAGCCCAATATACTCTATAGCTTTTAGCTACTTATTCTTTTCAAAAGCTAGAATTCTCAAGCTAAAGGGAAAGTCCTCTTTGTCCTCCATTCATGATTTAATTTGCATTCTCCTGAACACTCCATTCACTTTGTTTTCAAGCAAAGAGTTCTCACAATTGTACTAGACCCTGAACTTGAATTTCCCTGTGTTTCTGTTCTTTGGGAATTTGCCTAGGTCTGCTGCTGGGAAATCCTATAATTCAACTTTACCTTTGAGAAAATATTGTTCATGATTTCATATGATACTTCTCACTACTCTTGTATATAGCATGACAGGAAAATTGAGGGGAACTGAGACAAAGTCTCTGATGCCTGTCTTTTGTCTTTCAGAATGCAGATGCAAGTGAAGATGCAGACACACTGAAATAAAATCTGGCCTTTTCTCTGATTAGCAGCAACTGGCTTTTGTCTCCATTCCTCCCTCTAAATGTCTTATATATAATTGCATAAAACTTACAAGGACATCACAGTCAAACCTTAAATACAAAGTAATACAAAGACAAATAAATACCAATCTTTAATAAAAATCCATGTAGCCAATTGATTGGGAAGCACTAGGAAAGAAAGGGTTCTTTCTATTCTTTGGGAAAACAGATCAGTGCTAGCAGAATACAGCTTACCTGAATGTATTATAAGGCAACACCTTTGTGGGGTTATAGTCAGCAGCCGAAAATACCTGCATGATCTCTCTTGACTTAGATTTTTCTTGTTTCAGCTTTTGTATGGCAAGTTCAAAGTTGCTGTATGGATACTTGAAGGAGTAAAACAAGACATACGCATGAGACCAGGAAGTCATTATCATCATCATCCTCATCATCATCCCCATCACCGCAACCACAACCATCATTCTCAATATTAGTTCTTTCAGGATTTCATACACTGTGGTTTGATCACATTCACCTCTTCTCTGACTCTTCTCAAGTCCTCCTGTCTTTCCTAATTACCCAACTGTGTTCTTTTTCTTGTTTTTAACCAATCAAGACCAATTTGTGCTGCCCATTTTTTTTTGACTGTGACCTTACACTCAAGTGTGGCTGACTTACCAGAGACTATACTATTTTTTTATTTTAAATTTTTTATTAATTTTACATATCAACCACAGTTCCCCCTCCCTCCCCTCTTCCCGTTCTCCTGACTGGCTCTCTTTCTCTTAGCAGCTAACAATTATCAATAGTTCCAGAGCTAGTGGTAGAATTTCATGCACAACTCCACTTTCCATGCTGGAATTTGGTCTGCCTTGGGCTTGCACAGGTCTTATGGCATGCTCTGACAACCTCTGTGAGATCATAGTGAAGTTGCTCTGTTGTTCCCAGAAGACACTGGTTCCCACTTATCCACTGTCTCTGGCTGGCTCTTACAATCTTTCTTTCTCCTTCCACAATGATGCCTGAGCCTGAGGAAGGCATCTGATATGTATGTTCCATTCACAGCTGAACATTCTGAAGTGTCTAATTCCCTGTACCTTGGGAGGGTAATGGAGACCAACAAGACTACATGGTGAACCCAACATAAACTATACATGTCTTTATCTAGAAACAAATATGCACAAGAAATAACTAGCCTTGTTATCTTTTGAATGAAATATTTAGGAAAAGGGCTGCCATTATTCCAGGCCCTAGAGCTCAAAGAATTGAACTTAAGAGATAGCAAATAACAACGTTTACTAAACAGTCTTAGCCTTCTTCTAACTCTCAGACATAGCCTTGATATTTTAGCTGTCCCTGATGGAAAGAAAAAGAGATTTAGAGCTGGCTAAATGTACACCTACTTTCTCTAGATCATTAGAACTGCTGGCCGCCAGGCAAAGTACTGATCATAACAAAGCTGGGTGTCAGAGTTCTACAAAAGCACTGTAACCTACATACATTTGTTGTCTAGGCATCCCACTGTTTCTGTCTCCTACTTTGTGGTTAGCTTTTTTACTTAGAAAGAATACTTCTTCAATTACAGAAAGCATAAGGTTGTAAATAATTACAGCCAAGAGATCAAAAGTGAGAAGATGAAATTTTAGAAAAAAAAATTCTGATGCTATTTTGGTATAAAGCTGCCCCTATTCCACCATCAAATGATCCAGGTGGCTCGACACCTACTGAGCCTCCTCCTTTTTTGCATTTCCTTTCATGTGTATCCATGATAGCATCTATTTGATAGCTCCTTTGAGAAGACTACTGAGGCTGGTAATAAGGAGTGTATTAATCTTTATCTTCTTACAATGCTTTTGTTAAGAGCATTTTTTTAAGCAATGCAATTTTCACTTGAGATGCTGATACTAGGTAATATATTATACTGCTTTATCATACTGGAAGACAAAAACCCCCTTATACCTTAAAACTATATATTATGTTTTGGCTGGATGTATAACTGAATGGAATAGTACTCATTTAGCATGTTCAAGGCCCTGTGTTTAATTCCTATCATTGCAAACAAAATAAAGCAAAAGACACATGCATGGTTTAATATACACAGATAATCCTCAGTTTACAGTGATTTGTGTGTTAATATACCCACTGTAAGTTGAAAATGTACCAATTACAACTAACTTACAGAACATCTCAAGCTTAGCTATACAGCATATTGTAGAGTATTTCACTTCATGATCACAGTGCTTTTTAAAGTCTGCAGTTCACTGCTGATGCCCAATGGCATGTAAGTAGATTGGATTATATAATATGTACTAGCCTGGGCTGGAAGGGGAGCAAAACCCAGAATTTTAAAGTTTCTATTAGAAAGCACATCACTTCTGCATGACAGTGAAGTCAAAACTCCTTTGTCAAGCAATTCTAAGTTAAGAAGTATATGTTTTATGTTAAGGTAGAGGTTCTGTTCAGAACCAGAATTTTGGTTTATAACAGCAACAATGACTAAACTTGCCATGGGTCCTATAGGGCTAAGCCCCTCAGACAAATTATCACATTTAACTTCTGTAGCAACTTTATCAAACAAGCACTGTTGTTATTTTTATTTCAAAGACAAGGAGACTGAAGCTTAGAGATCATACATAACTAAAGTCTGCTTTGGGGTTATAATCTTATACACTGTAAAGATTTGTCACTCATATTGGTTTAATAAGATCATGATTGGCCAGTAGCCAAGCAGGAAGTATAGGCATGGTGACCAGACTAGGAAAATTTTGGGAAGAGGAAAGGCAGAGACACAATTACCAGCCAGATGCAGAGAGGGCAAGAGGAGAATGCCTTACTGAGAAAAGCTATGAAACCACATGGCTAAACATTGATTAGAATTATGGATTCACTTAAAATATAATAGTTAGTTGTAAATCTGAGCTATAGTTTATAATTATATAAGACTCTGTGTGTTTATTTGGGACTGAACGACTGCAGGACCAGGTGGGACAGAAACTTCCATCTACAAAACCCTGTCACCTATTAGTGTGGAGACCAGATTTGAACCCAGGCTTAGTGGTCTCTGGAAATCTAACTGCTTGATCCCCATGTTTCTCACATGAGTTTAGAGTTATCTTCTGATATAGGTTTATAGTTTTAGAATAACCTATTTAGCATTTCTAAAACTATAACCATAGAGGTGGTGTAGTGACTGTGGAATATGCTGTACTCAATAGAGATACTGAGAAGAGCACTGTGAACTACCAGCTTTCAGCTGTCAGTTCTGCATAACTCTGAACTTACCTGATAAGCAGGCTGTTCTAGGGTCCCCATCAACCTGGTTAAGGCTTTCTCCAAACTGTACTAGCTAGTTATTTTAAAGATTTATTTATTTATTATGCATATAGTTTTCTGCCTGCATGTATGCCTGCAAGCCAGTAGAGAGCACCCGATCTCATTACAGATGCTTTTGGGCCACCATGTGGGTGCTGGTAATTGAACCCAGATCCTCTGCAAGAGCAGCCAATGCTCTTAACCTCTGAGCCACCTATGCAGCCTGTACGAACTAGTTAACGTTCTTCCTACCCACCCGTCCTTCTTTGCCTTCTCATTTCACAAGGATGAGACCTGACCTGCACAGCCCGCTGAAGGTAGCAGCCATTCCCTGTGTCTTCTTGAGCCTCTCCTTTCATCCCACAGATGAAATATTCCTGGTGTGGGTCTAACTCTGTCTTGAAACCTAGCAACTCAACCCTGGTCATTTTCTTTATAAATGAGATAAAGTATGCACTGTGTGATATAAATAGTGCATAATTATTTAATAAATCTTAAAATAAAATTTTTCAGACTGATTTTTTCAAAATTACAAGCAATGAATTCCAAGTACAACTAGCTTATATGCTGTACAAATCTACATTTAAAGCCTAAGAGTTATATCCATGGATTTTGACTGAACAATATTGTTAGCACAGCACTTTTAGTACAGTAACCATTTGCCACTGCTGTATTTTCAATTAAACAAAGAAATTGTTGCTGGGTGTGGTGGTACATACCTGTAATCTCAACACTAAGAGAAGAGAAAAGCATGAGAACAGTGAGTACAAAGCCAACCTGGGTATCTGGCTAGGTATGTCTCAAAACACTAAAATTAATTCAAGAACTAAAACACAACAAGAAGAAGACACTTCTATGAGCTCACTGAAGCAAATTTCTTCTTCGATTCTAATTTCAGCCTCAGGTGTCACTGTTAAGCAGACCAGCAACTTCGGCAACTACAGCTTCCTTTGGGGTTTCTGTCTGTTCTACCCATAACTTCCTTTGCTGCCCTGTGTCAATTAATTTGGATGGCACAGTGTGTGTCATCAGATTTTCTTCCTTTCCTATAGTTATTGCATTGCCTTCTAACAAACATTGTTGGCATCAGCAAAAACCCAGGAAACTTGATTCAGCCCTGGGTCTGACTCCCGCCAGGGTCTGGAATCTGTGATGCTAGGCCGTGGAGAGCTAAGCTGTAAATAGAGGAGACAAGGGCCAGGCCTCTGTGATGGGACCTGTGGCCAAGTCACACAGATCCATTATTCATGCCCACATGTGTGAATGTGCAATGTACACCAGTGGCAAGATGCAGAAGAAAATGCCCTAGAGGAAGAGAAACACACACTGAAGAAGATAGTCAAGAACTATACAGTGTATTCACCTTGTCTGTGTTATTCTCCATGTATTTCAAGGTGTACTCATCAGCATTAAGCAAAAAAAACAGGTAGCCATTCACATTCACTGTGGTTCCAATATAGAGCTCCTCAGCCTTGATGTATTCTGAAAATTTACTTTTAAAGACTTCTTGTCCAGGCTTTTTCACACGACCTCTTTTCAAGAACATTCCACCAGCATTCCCTAAAGAAACGTGAAAAAAAAGTTCATGAGTTGCTTCATTCTTACAAGAACCACAACTTGCCTTTAGTTATTTTCTCTTCCAACACAGACTGTACAAATTATCTGTAAAGCCATGTTGCACACTGTGGGAGGGAATAATAGGGCAGTGGGCAAAGAAACAGCATTTTTTCTTCTGTAACTCTTAAACACCATTGGAGAGAATGTAAATTAGTGTAACTACTATAGAAATCATAAGATAATTCCTTAAGAGATTAAAAATAGAACTTGAACATCATCTAGCTATGTAACAAACCTGAGTATATATAGATGTACAAAGATAGCTATGCACTCAGGTATGTCTCAGTGGCCAAGTTAGGGAATCAGCCACAGGTATTAATCAATGGATTCCTGGACGAAGAAAATATGTCTCATGTACACACTGGAATTTTATTTAGCCATAAAGAATGAAATCATGTCATTTGCAGGAACTGGACATCATCATGTGAAACCAAATAAAGCACACTCAAAGTTTAATTTAGGAGGAAAGGATATGAAATTAAAGAGAGCAGTTATAAGAAAAGATAACAGAGAAAATGAATATTATCAAAATATATTATATGCATGAATGAAAATGAACCCATTACTTTGTACACTTCTAAATGACAAGGACTTCCTGGGTGAGTGCATTAAAGAAAAAAAGTAATATGGTATTCAAAACTTTTCTTTCCTCATTCTTCCAAATCCAAAAAACATTTAGCAAGGACCTTTTGTGTAAGTTCCACAGCAAACTGGAACTGTGGGATATCAGCAAGTTCCTCTTCTCTAAGGCATGAGTGAAAGACCCACTTTATTTCCACAGATCTGCTTCACGCTTAACCTGGCCTTCAGATTAAGGGCAAGATACCCCACATCTAAGACAAGATTTAGATTAAGTGTTAGAAAGCAAGTATGGGGGTTCCCTTTGTGTTTCCTCCCTCACACTGTAGTCAAATATCTTTGCTTCTTTTAGTAATCTTTTTATACTGTTTACTTTCCAGAATTTTCATTATTTTTCTGTTCTCTTCTGGGCATGGCTACCTGGTGCTTTTTAATTTTCTTTGACTTCTTGGAAAACAAAAAGCAGAGCTGAACAGGAGATTCCAGCATCTTCTGACGTGGAGCTGCCTTATGACTGTAACTGAGACCACATGAGACCAGACAGGAGGAGTGGTGAAAATATTATACAGGCTTTAGAGTCAAATTGAGCTGCATTCTATACTGGCTTTGCCAGTTGCCTACTGCATACTCGTGAAGTCTTCTTTAAGCTCTCTAAACTGCTAGAGTTGGTACTGGTAAAATAGGAATTTTAAGATGTGTATGTGGGGGGAATCATAAAAATTTACTCTCAGATCACCTCTTACTATGGGGAACATTACCATAGAAAGGCCCTAGCTGCTACAGGCTGCTACCAACAAATGAAAGTTCAAGGTAGGAACACTGAGACTGGTCCATTCCTGCATAGACAACTGGCAGCTTTGGGTATGTCTATCAGAAATTCCTTATAAGTCCACTAAGGTCTAAGATCTAACACTTTCTCCCTTTCCTCCATCCTTTATAGGAGTTAGAAACTACTATAGCCAGATGTGGTATTAGATATGTATAATTCTAACACTCAGGAGATTTTAGTCCCTGCCTGAGCTATATAGTGAGACTATGGAGAAAGGGACAAGGGGAGAGAAGATTACGGGAGGGGTAAGTGGGAGGAAGTGGGAGAGAGAGGGAGAGGGAGAGAGAGAGACAGAGAGACAGAGATCCCAGTGCAATCTAATGGTTCTCTGGGCTTCCTCTGATTCTTTCAGCATTTTTATTGTTGGTTTTGTTTGTTTGTTAATTTGTTTTTGTTGTTTAAATAAACCTCTTCTACATTAACCCTGTCTCTGGATTTGTCTCTTTAGAGGTTGTTTCAAAACCTGCTTTGAAACTTAAGGATAATAGTAAGTCCTCAGTGATGGTCACTATTTTTGTAAACCTTCTATTTTACAAATGCAATTTGCTTTGCCCCATAATTTTATGTGGGCTTCCCCTCTGTATGCTATGAATATGTTTTATTACCATTGGTTATTAAAGAAGCTGTTTCAGCCAATGACTTAGTAGAGTACAGCTAGGCAGGAAATCTAAACAGAGACAGAGAGAAAGTAGGCAGAATCAGGAAGATGACATGTAGATGCCCTGGAACTTTTACCAGTATGCCACAGCCTCATGATAATAGACAGATTAATAAAAATGGGCTAATTTAAGATGTAAGAGTTAGCTAGAAATACGTCTAAGCTATTGGCCAAACAATGTTATAATTAATATAGTTTCTGTGTTATCATTCATGTCTGGGTGAGTGGGAAACAAACAAGCAGTCTCCATTAACAAAATGGTGCCTAGTATGGGGCAACTATATCCACATAAAACCCAAGAAAGCTTGGGTAGAAATTCTAGACACAAAAGAACAAAGTTTAGTGCAGCTTCTTGGTAGCTGCATTTTTTTTTTCAGATGGATTCTGTTTGCCGGTGGCAAGCAAGGGTTCTGAGGTTCCTTTAAGAGAGGTGTTCCTGATTTAGCATTGGCAGCTAAGACTGCATGCCTTCTTTATGGGAGGGCTTCCTGGTTCATGCTGGCATGAAAGGCTCTGTCTCTATTGGAAGGCCCTGCTATGGAGCATTTGAATGGGGTTTGTGAGCAGAGTACTAAAGGTTGATTGATGGTGAAGTGGATCTGCTGTGTTTCTGGGACTGGGGTAGAGAGCATGGCTTATAGAGCTGGTGGCAAACATACCTCTGCCATGTTGAACTGGGCAGAGTCAAAAGGCAAAGCAGCCTTAGTCCTACCCACACCCGCTTAGCATTTAAAAAAAAAAAAAGGTGCTCCTGGTCAGAAAGTGATTACAGATACACAATAAAGACAGATTCAGATGGAAAAAAAAAAGAACTCTGAATGGGTCACAATGTGTTTTAAAAATGTACATAGGTTTGGGACAGAGAAGAAAAAGAGCATAGACAGTGCTAAAAATAAATAGTTTTAAAAATAAAACGAAGTATTTAAAGAGACAGAGTAAGTCATAGATTAAAGGAGTAAAGATAATAAAAATAATTATTAAAAAGTAATAGAGTAAAAAAAGAAAAATAAGCCACATAAAGATGGAAAATACACAGAGAGTCTGGATTATGTATACTATTGTATTTTATTTGAATTTTTTTGACTGTAAATGAGCTAAGTACAGAGAGACATTTCATTGTATAGTCTACTAAGCTAAACCAACATATATGTTTTAAAGGTATCTTGACTTCAATATTTGGGTCTAAGGATATGTTGCTTTGGAAAAGAGGTTCTGCTTTTGATTCCTCAGAGGATAGAAAGCTGTGGATTCCTTAGTGGCTAATATGGTTTGATCAAATAAGACCCCCTGAAGCAATGGCCCAGATGGTCCAACATCCATGACAGCTTCAGGACTGCTGGCTGAGATGGACCTACCACACAGGATACCACACAGGAAACTTATTAACAGTGCCCCCAATCAACAGGAAGTAGTCTAGAGAACAGTGCCCAAATTCCCTAAATGACTGTTTATGAATATTTGTTTACATATATAGGGGATATGCTATAGAGATGAATACTTTGTATTGGTATGTATCTTGTTTTATTGATACATATTTGAGGTCAATTTTGTTATATGTATATTTTTGCTCTGATTAAGGTATTATGTTTGCGTGGCTCATTTAAAAATGTAATGTATAATTAAGAAATACAGGTTAATAGACAGTCATCTATAATAGTCAAGCATGTGGTCATGTTAGGTTTTCTAGATGTATGGAGATGTATTTCAGTTAGGTATTCTTCAAACCTTTTAAAGACTGACAGAATATGGCATTTAAAATGTTTTAAAAACTTAGGACTTTTCATGACAATGAGACTGACTCATCTACTCCTGGCAGCAACAAACTACTTCAAAACAATGATGGGCATCATCAAAGAGGCTCCTTAAGGAGTTTGTTAGTCATTTGGGCAAGAAACTGCTATTTCTTGGACTGCTTGATGGCATGCTGTATAAACTGGACATGTAGGATCCACAGAAAAATTACTTGCCTAAAGTTGAGACAGTCCTTTAGGGTTTCTGCTTCATGAAAGACATTTTGTAGGACACAGAAGAAAGCATCTTATGAACTTCGCCATTACAAAGAAAAACAGGTCTTCAAATTTCCTGATTCATGTGAAAGTCTGCCAGATGTTAGGGACCTACAGGCTGAAGATGGATGTCCCAACAGTACAGAAGAACTTCGGGTGACTGTCCAGGCAACAAGATGTCTCTGTCAGTTCTAGAGTTTTGGAAGCTGCTTATAATGCACTTCCTCCTTCTGGAGGTTTTGATAGAGTTGAAGACACATAGTTATAACTATTGTTTTCTTTAGTTATGATAAAAGATAAAGTGGATATAAATATTGTACTGTAATTCTTGCTTGATACCTGTTTTGTTATATGTAATTTTACTGTGTTAAAGTTAAAACCTTCCTTTTTATTTAGATAGAAAGAGGAGATAATATGGGATTCTGCTGTGTATGCTATAATATGTTTTATTACCATTGGTTATTAAAGAAGCTGTTTCAGCCAATGGTTTAGTAGAGTAAAGCCAGGCAGGAAATCCAAACAGAGATATATAGAGAAAGTAGGTAGAGTCAGGGGATGCCATGTATGGTAGGCCACAGCCTCGTGATGATACACAGATTAAGAGAAAAGGGTTAATTTAAGATGTGAGAGTGAGCTAGAAATATGCCTAAACTATTGGCCAAACAATGTTGTAATTAATATAGTTTCTGTGCTATTATTTAGGTTTGAGCAACCAGGAAATGAAAGAGTAATCTCCATTTACAATAATTACTTTTCTAATTGTACAGAATTGCTATTTGTGACCATTCAGAACATGGCATATGTTCATCCTTATTTAGTTTTATATTTTAAGATTTTCTATTACTCAAATTACACTGCGGGCCTGACTTAGGTGTACAAATTATCCACTATTCATTAGCATACTAAGTGGCTAAAGCAGTTCAAGTATATGACTTGACTGCTACATTTTCAGACTTTTTCATGTCACTTTTTTTAAAAAAAAAAAAACCTTTTTGTTTCTTTAAACTGGTCTTGATCAGGATATTCACAACATGTAAATTGGCAAATGGTACAAACCAAAGTTTTTACTTATTTTTTTTCCCAAAGAGTTAGTTGAGCTGGTTATTCTTCTCAAACATATGTCTTCAGCACAGATAAAAGTTGTAAACATGTTGAAACAAAGAACATTTCCAAATTTGTAAGTCAATGACTGTCCTTAGTTAGCAATAGCCATGAGATCAACATACTGCAGAACATTCCACAGGCCTGGGGCAGGACCTTTGGCAATAGTCAGAACAAACGGAAGTAACATAGAAAAATGGATCCTGAAGATTAAATTTGTACATCTTGTATTCTTTTATTAATCAGGCAAAGATTTTTGTAAGCAGGACAATGGAACACTCTCTTGGCTTTCTGGCTGGGAGTGATTGGTGGTAGTCAAACCATGACTTTGAAGTCCTGAGATTCCATAGGAATGCCTCAGAAAAAGAAATGATAGTGGCAAAGGGGATTTCCCTTGGGTAACTGATCCCAGCTGTTCTTTGTTTATCATTTTATATATTTGGGTTCATGTTTAAGACATTGCTGTTAGAAGAAATTTATTGGTTAGAAAATTATGATCACAGATCTTCTAGGCTATCAAATCAGATTATACTCCCTAATTTCAAAAGGGAAAGGTGGTTAATAGTGTGAGGAAAATGCTGAGTAACATATGTCTCTTACCTGAATTCCTCTCTATAGGTTCAAATACTGAAACTGTGTCATCACTGAGATAAAACGCAATAACAAACATCCTGTCCAAATCAGCACATTTGTCTGTGATTAGTTTTGCAAAATACCGAAGCGTGTTACTTATGTTTCCATAGCTAAATAGAAGGGAAATGAGAGTTAGAGCATTGTACAAGCAATACCCTAAACATTATATATATTGCAAAAAGTGAGGCATGGCTTTAATAAAGAAATTTATGCTTTTCTAAACAGTCTAAACATCTTCTTTCTAAGGTTCTAAATCTAAACACTGAAGGAATTTTTTCATTATATTAAAATCTTTCCTGTTCTTCATATTCTGGGAAATATACTGAAAATCAGGCCTGGTGGCACATGCTTGAGATCCCAGCATTAGAATGAAGAGATGGGCAGGTCTTTGGAGCACACTAGTCAGCCAACTGAGTCAAATCCTTAGACCAATGAGAGACCCTAAATAAAAAAAACAAGCTAGGTGACTCCAGGAAAGTACTAAGATTGATCTCTGCCCTTCTGCCCTCCATGTGCACAGAAATAGACATGAACCCTCATGAACATATACACAACCAAAAAAAATCCATAAATATCTGCTCAAAGCAGGTGAATTAATCAGCTGTCCTCTGATCATGAAGTTGGTCAACAATCACAGTAATTCTGCCAGGTAGAGGCTTAAACACTTAGCACAATGGCCAGAGTCAATACAGATGACATATGCTCTGGGCTCCTGAGGCATCTGTCTCTGGTCCAGGATTTTTCTGCCCTCTTTTCACTCCCATCTCTCCAGGATCATTCTTAACTACTTTCAAGGAAAATATTAACTTTTCCCCTTCATAAACATCATGTCCATGTCTCCATTTTAATGCACTTATTATTTGCATTGTATATAGCCACTACATGCCTGTTTTCATGAGAAAGTGCTGTCTTGTTTTAACCATTATGTGCTATGACACTTTTTTATATTATAATGCATTACACTAAGTATTTGCAGAAAGTTACACCCATAATGATTAGAAAAAATACTTAGAACTATATGAATGAACAGGGGGTTAGAGATGGAATCAAATAAAATTTAAAATTTTTCTCAGGTAAGCAATGGTAACACACACCTGTAGACCCAGTACTGGGGAGGCTGAATTTATGAGTCTGAAGCCAGCCTGGACTACACAGTGAGACCCTAAAAATAAAAGAAATAGTTCCCAAAGTTGTTTGCCTGAGCAGTGAACTAAGTAACTCATGGTCTCTTAGTAAAGGCACAGCTGCAGTTATTAGCCAGTGAAAGTCAGCCCTCCAACAAATAGTAAGGCCTTGGGAGGTCTGTGATAATCAAAACCATTACCTTTGAAAGTGTGCGCTAAAATCAACCATGCCCTTCATCACTTCCCTATAACGTGCAGATTCTCCTATCCTGAAATCCATTCTTTGTCTTCACAATGATACAAACCACAACAAAGCATTTCTAATTTGCAGGGACATAAAGTGCTCTTCGTCACCCCTTCTTGAACTGTATAGGAAGGTGGGCTTGGAAAACACAGTGGCAAGATTGCCAGTTTGAGGCCTCATATGAGACAGAGCACAATAGTTTGTAAATCTCCTCCCAGGGCAGTCTGGACAAAACCATCAGAGGGCTCACAATTTGGATTTGCCTAAGTGCCTAGTTCCAAGGCTTCAGATGGACCTTAGAGACTATTTGGGCCAGCTATACTCTGTGAATTACCTTCTCTGGTACTTAATTGAACTCACAGGTAAATATTCAACAGTCCCCTCTTATGAAAGACTCATAAAGTTAGAGACACCTAGAATATCAATAAACAATTGAATTAGGTCTACTCTAAGTCCAAATGAATGTTATTTTAAATTTAACTTCTTAGAACTTAAGTTTATAAGTGCATATATTTACTGGGAATATTTGAATATACCATCATTTCCCCCTTAATTGTAGTATTCTGGATATCTCATCAATTGGTAATATAAACCTACTCAATAAAATTGAGCCATTCATGAAGTTTGATATACATAAAAGTCACCCAGAAAACTTATTATATATGCAGAATCCATAATCTAATCACCAGAGATATGGGCTCACAAGTGAGCTTATATTTGTAGAAAACTACAAGATGGTCCCCAGGGAAAATTGTAGGAAAGTGTGTTCAAATATTTCCTTCATCTAAATCAATTTTCAAATGCTTGACTTCTGATCACAATCTCCACCCTTCCAGGTGATTAACTACTCATATCTCTTGCATCAACCATGATGTCATATTTAGCAATTTAACACTATACAGTCCTGTACTCTTGGTTGGTTGTCTTAAAATGTGTTTATTCCCACTGTCCCAAAACAAATTATAAATTCCTAGATCTAGGATGCATGTCTTAATGTTTTCAACATAGAGCCCAATGTTACCTATCTTTACTGCATTGAATTCTCCACATCATCCCTTTCCTTCTGTCTTTCCCATGCTGGGAATGGCACCCAAGGCCTGAAATATGCCAGTAAGTCATATTCTCTGCCCCTTCTCCTTTTATTTAAATCCATTTCTATTGGTAAAGGGTTCTGTTACCTAAACTGTTCTTACAAAAACTAACAATCATCTCCAAAATGCCACATGCCATCCTTAGTCCTGTTTTGCATCTAATTTTACTAATCAGCAACTTCTTCCACGACACTCTTGATTCACTTGGCTCAAAGCATTATGCATTTATTAGCTCTATGTCATTCCTATCTACTTGTTTGCCCCATGCCATCCTTCTTCCGTGGTTCCTTCACTTTCCTCCAAACTCTCAATTTGGGATGCCCCAAGGTTTATTCATGTACTTCTTGACATCTGTTCATCCTTGGTGATCTTACAAGTCTGAAACTTTAGTATAACTTAGCATTATTAACTGAAATGTTAAATATATGCTGAGGACTTCCAAATTTACATCTCCAGTTTAGACCTGTCTCCTGAATACCCTCAATATAGACCACACCCGTCTTCACTTGATACCTAATTGCCATCTCAACTTGTTCTAAAACTGAACTTGGGTTCTTGTGCCCAAACCCATTCTACCTACGGCACCATTCCAATTACTTGGGTCTAAATCTTGAAATATCTATAACTCTTCAGGTTTTTTTTTGGGGGGGGGTTCTTACACCTCATATCTAACCCGTCAGGAAATCTTATTAGCTCTACATTCAAAATATATTCAGAACACGTCACTTCATTTCATCCCTGCAAAAGTATCCATCCAGATGTGATAACTTTTCTCTTGGACTATTGAAGTAATTTCATAGGTTGTCATAAATCTACTATCATTTTTGTATAGTCCATTCTTAACACTGTACAGGAGAGATTTTTCCAATAGGCCAGCCTAATTAAGTCATTTCTCTGGTCAAATCTCCCAATGCTACTTCCTTATCTTTCTAAATATCAAGAGTCCCTATGATTGCCGGCAAAACCTTATGTGACCTCACATTTTGTTACATCTTTTACCTTATGATCGTGAGGTACATCTTACTCTTCCCTCATCTTCTCCATTCACATTGGTCTCTGGAGATTTTCTACACACTCTAGTCATGTGCATTGTTCAGAGCATTTACACTGACATTTCCTTCTGCTTGGACTATGTACTATGTTCCTTTGCCTCAGAGAGATCTGTCAGAGCACCACTGAAAACTTCAACTAGGGCTATTCATCATTTATGTACTCCTAGATCCTTTGTGTGCAAAAGTAATGCTTTTTCTTTTTAATGTGGTGCTTAACACATTCTATATACTATTTGATGTACTTGGGTGCCTTTCATGCATATTTCCCTCAACTAGAATGAAGTTTGATGAGGGAAGATGTGCTTGCATGGCTACTTTGTCACTGATCTATCACAAATACCTAAGTAAATGCTAGTCACACAGCAAGTCCTTGGGACATATTTGTTGACCCCCACCCCCACCCCAAGCTCACCTATAACTAAGAATTTTCTAATGATCAAAAATAAACAAGAATAAAAGCTCTAGAGCAGTGGTTCTCAACCTTCCAAATGTGGTCACCTTTACTACAGTTCCTCATGGTGTGGAGACCTCAACCATAAAATTAGTCTCATTGTTACTTTATAACTGTAATTTCACTCCTGTTATGAAAGGTAATGTAAATATCTGTGTTTTCTTATGGTCTTAGGTGACCCCTGTGAAAGGGTCATATAACCCCAAAGGAATTGCCCCACAGGTTAAGAACCACTGCTCTAGAGATACATAAGTCTTCACATTGGAAAGCATGTGAAGTACTTTTTTAAGGTATTGATAGGAAAAATTAAGCGGGCTGTTGGTGGAAACAAAAGATGGACAAGACATGAAACCAGTGAAAGATTAATAATAATATTAAAAACCATGACTTTTTAGAATCTATATGATCAGAATAGTAGAAGTATGAAATAACTTTCCTGTTAGGGGGCTGTCTGGTCCTTCTATTTTGATCCATCATTAAAAACTGGATTAGTGGAGCTGGAGAGATAGATAGCTAAGCAATTAAGGGCTCTTGTTGGTTTTGAAGAGGACCCAGGTTCAGTTCCCAGCACCCACATAGCAGTTCAAAACTACCCATAACTTCAGTTCCAGATCTAATGGCCTCTTCTGACCTCCAGAAACACCAAGCATGAATGTGGTGAGCATACATACAGACAGACAAAACACTTATACAGTAGACATATTTTTAAAAGAACAGGATTAGCAAACATTTTGTCTACCACTGTACTTATTCATATGCCCATTTTTTATTGGAAGAAACATTTGCCAGCATTCTTCTAACTCTCGTGTAAACAATAAAATCAGTCTCTTACATCAAGGAACTCTCAGCCTGGGGGAGTGCAGAAATTACATATGTGAGTAATCCCCAAGTCATGTGATAAGTACAGCTACTGTGGCAAAGAAGGTAAACTCCAGAAGTGAAATTTTCGTGGATTCACTTCCTAGTTCAACTAAAAATTAGCTGTGAGTTTGGACAAGATGCAGACCTTTTTAGAGTCTTGTTTTCCTCATTTGAAAAGTAGGTGAAAGAATATAATCTGTTTTCTTCTAAGGCTGTTTTAAGGATTAGATGAAATCAGATTCTATAAAGTAGTTAATCCAAAGCAAACTACTAACTGCTTGCTATCAGTAGTGCTATGATTATTAGAAGTATGATCAGCAGAGTATTGTTGGTACAAAGAGAACAAAGCACTTCAGTCCTGTGCAGCCAGTTTGTGCCAGTTACCATGGAAACAAGGTCACTGTGTAGGAGGAGCTAGAGGGAAGTATATTCCTGACACAAAACAAGCAGTGAGCAAAAGGAAATGAAATTAGAGACATGTGTGCCTATATCCCCATCCTTCAACCCAAGAGTACAACTTAGATGTACAATTCCATCTGTAGTTAGGGTCCTAAGGCCAATTTTGCATGGCAGACAGAGAAACTAAGTCAGCTATTCACAAAGAACTAATTTCCCTGGGCTTCGGAGCGACGCCCTGAATAATATTTCATATTACTTAGTTATAAGAAAATGTTCCTCATCTTTTACAATAAGGACATTCTTCTAGTACATACCCTCCAGGTGGAAGTCCTTACAAACAGTAGTTACTGAAAAAGAGGCCATCCACGTCTGCCCTGAAAGCTAGCCTAATGCCAGCAAAAGAACACAGCCATGCTGATGTCCTTCTTACATGTAAAATGCAGTTGATTCCCAGAAACTGCTATGCCTCAGGATCCCCCAGGGTTCCTGTGTAGAGATTGCTGGGCCCTGCCGCAACATTTCTTTCTCATCCATCCAGAAGCACGCGAATTAATTAATTAATTCTCCCAAGTATGGGAGTTTGAAATTTAAATAAAACTCTAAGGTTCTTAAAAATAAACAATGATTTCTTGAAAGGCAAATGACATCATGTCACAGCAAAGGCATACCTTCCCACACTCCATACCATTTGCAGACAGGGAGTTAAACCATTTTTAGAGATACAGCATAATATTTTGTTCTCTTTCCTTCAAATTTTGACAACATCATGGGACCCCATTCAATCTGATCAACTTAAGAGTGCTTTTTCTTCTTCAAGTCTTAGCACATGTTCCCTTTATTATTCTCTCCCAGCATCTCTCAACCCATTATCTCCCTCACACAGAGCTACAATTTTTAGTTTACATCCTATTCAAGCATCTGCAAGGTTCTCCCATAATTTTTCCCTGACTTTTTTCTTCAAGGCCTGCTCATCCTGAAGAATCAAAAGGTAGCCACAACCAGTGCCCATGTTCTACATGAACAATTCAGGAGCGGATTGTGCCTCGTGTATATTAGGGATACTTTGGAAAATCTATCTTCTGAAATTAATATTCAGTGATATAAGCAGTCTATTCTTACTGGACTCAAACCAAATCTCTGAAGTCAAAGCAACATGAGTTTTCTAAAATTACATGTTGCAAAACACTAACAAACCATTGAAATTTCTCTAGCAGGGATTGGCAAACCATAGTCTGTGAGGCAGATCCAGCTGGCCACCTGTGTTTGTAAGTCTTTGAGCTAAATGTACACTTTTATATGGTTGAATAGAAAAGATCAGAATAAAATATTGTGATGTGTAAAAGTTTTATGAAATTCAAATGTCAATGTCCATAAAATGTTTTACTGAAACACATTTACACATGTGTTTACATTCTGTCCATGTAACTTTCACACTACAATGGCATATCTGAGTGGCTGTAATGGAGGCCGTATGGCCCAGAAATTCAAAGTCATGTACTCTCTGACACTTGAAATCAGCTGACTTCTCTGCTGCATTATTTCAAGAGGAAGACAGACAGACAGATATGGAAAGACATCAGGCCAGGGATGACAGGACTTTAGAGGTCTCCAAATCACACATTAAAAAAAAAAAACTCTCAAGGGAGAGACTGTCAATCCCCACACATTCATCAACCTCATTGGAAAGCTACAATAACTTGTGCCTGGGTTCAAAATCAAATGAGCTGTGTGACAGGGTTAGGATATGTTCCAAACACCTTTGGGAAAGATCGAATTGTAATCGAGGTCCCCTCAGGTACCTGTCTAGTTCCATGAACTTTTTGAAGTTCCTCTGATGAGGTGTGGGCTTGAGGCCTACACAGGAGCGGAAAGAATCCTCTTCAGACCCAAAGCCATTGTACGGTGGGTATTTCCATTCTATTTTTGGAGGAGGAGGAGGCTTGCGTGAAATGGTGGTAAAATTATCTAGAACAAAACACAGGCAAACAAAACATCAATATTTTTTTTGCCCTGATTATGGCTGTTTTGAAAGGTCTGTTATTATTTTAAGATGAACATGAAGATTTTGTAGACTATTTTAAACTCTTTCAAACAAAACATGTGAGTAGGTTTCAATCGTGTTTGTAACAACCACAGAGCTCACTTACTAGTCACTGGCTCAAAAGAAAAAAAGCAGAAATCTTTATCAAATAACCTGACATCCCCATTTCTGAATATTATTTTGCTCTTCCCTTGATTTTTCAACAATATGAAAATTTAAACGTAAAATTTTATCCTATCAATTTCATGTTTTAACCTGCAATTTGGCCCTCTCCTATTTTCAGGTAACATTCACTAATAAAAGTTATTTTCCCAATAGGAATGGCTCCTGACTGCCTCCCTTTTAACTTTACCCATTGACCAGTTCCTCCTCCTTGAATCCACTTTTTTAAGCCCTCTTCCTTGCCTCCAATTCAACTCTAAGACACTGTACTTCTCTGTCTATTAAAAAAACCAAACCCCTTTCCTGTCACCAGCCCCTGTTCCAGGTCACTCATGTCATTGCTCGTAATGAAGTAAAACTCCAGACAGTTAGGGATACCCAATTGCCTACACTCTCAAATGGAGTACTGTTGAGTTTACTTTTTGCTTATCATGTGTAAGAAGTGGGGCAAGCTTACAATATCTCCAGGAGCTCTTAGGTAATCATTTATGGTGCTGTCATCTTTAAGAACCAAGTGTGCTTTCTAGAACAAACAACATACTGACCCAATCTATCCAAGTCACCATGTTTGACCTACTACAAATGGCAAAAGAAATTGTAGAACATTTCCCAAAATAAAATTAAAACAGATTTCTTTCTTTGTATTTCTTTCTTCCCCAAGCTTGATAGGTGTTTCAGTTGTGAACAAAAAGAGCCCTACAAATGTAAATTTTCCTTCTCTGTAGTCAAACTTCTAATAGAAGAAAGAGTCAAGATTTTGGTACACATCATTAGAAAAAATGCACACCAATGTTAAGTGGCTAAAGGTGTGAGGCCATTTCTAATTATTATTTGAAAACATGTCTCAGAGAGACCCACATTCACATCAGAGCAATGGATTGAGCCCCCAAGGTGCAGGTGAAGAGCAGAAGGTGGGAGAAGATGAGTTAGGAAGTTAGGACCCTGAGGGGCTGGTCCACCTACTGAGACAGTGTGCCTGAACTAATGGGAGCACACCAATCCACCTGGACTGGGACTGAATGAGCATGTGATCAAACCAGACTCTCTGAATGTGGCGGCGAAAGTTGGCAGATGGAGAACCCATCAACAATGACACCAGGACCTATCTCTTCTGCATGTATTATCTTTTTGAGAACCGAGTCTTTTTGAATGCACTCCTTCCTAGGCCAGGAGGGATGGGGGTGGGCCTTGGACTTCCAACAGGGCAGGGCACCATGCCCTCTTTCA
>PVIU01021333.1:0-31793 GCA_004026605.1 Ondatra zibethicus
TGCTGTGCAGAGGCCTTGTTCTCGCTGCTTGTGCTCTTGGACCCATCCTGAGGTCTCCCAAGAGAACTTAGTATAGAGATTTTTCAGACTCAACATTGAAAATTTGAATAGGGAATTCTGTATCTATGTAGGGAATTGGCAAAATTCTTGAAGAATCATATAGTAAAGGTCATTGACTCTCACTCTGACTGTTTATTTTCTGCTCTATCGGCAGCAGCTCAGCTCTGCCATAGCAAACGGCTGGATGTGGCAGTTGATTTTTACTGTGAGTTTTTTCATCCACTGTGCTGTGGTCATACTCTTCCCCTTGTCCTTACCTCCCTGTCTACCCAACTGAATCTTCTTTCTTTCTCTAAAGAAAAAAAGTCAAAACAAACTAAAAAAAATACACAAAGTAATACAAAAAAAAACAAAAAGTATACACATACACACACAAAAAAAAATGGAGTCAATTTGTAGGTTAGCAAACTTTTTATTTGCAGATAGCCAGTCCACAGACTGTAGTTTGATACTTGGTATATGTTCATGAGGTTCGTATTCATTTTCTTGTAATATCTTGATACATTTTAAGGTTAAAGAAATTCTGACTTGGTAAAGTAAGTTCAGAAGTGTTCCTTTCATCTTTATTTTCTGGAGAAAGTTACACAGACTTGTTTGGTAGATATTTTTAACCAGGCCACTTTTGACAACTCTTTCACATACTGGGTACCAGAAACCAAACATTTATCTCTTAATAACTAGAGGGACTTTGGTAAGACCTCATCATGATGTTTTCTATGGCCTATTTTACTGATCTCTGTAACTGACTACCAAAAACATTTTTTATTTTTTAATTAAAAATAATTAATTGTATTAATTTTCCTGAAAATTTTCTAGATGGGGGTTTGATCTTTTTACTACTAAAATCTTTTAATTTAAAGAGAGGGCTAGAAAAGAAGTTAAATGTATATATTCTGACATATACTCTGTTATTACACAAGAATTAATGTTAATGACACTCTTCCGTCATGGGCTAACATCCTGACACGTTAAAATATTACAGAGATGTATCACCTCACATGCTATCATAATGAAACCCCTAAAACCTCATCATCCTGTACATCATTGGGATATTCTTGAGATGTGACATTGGAAGGAGCTGACAGTTTGTCTGTGGCATGATCCTTCCTGAACTTACGATGATCTCTGACCCAAATGGACAGAGCAGTGATCCTCCAACCTACAGGAGATCAACAATACATCCATGACATGACACAAGCAAGTTATGTGTAATATACATGCCTACAGCCTGCAGTAATCCTGAGGCATCTGATACGCTGTCCGTTCCCAGGACATTTCCTCTTTATATCAGACACTCTCATAGAACTAAATGAGGGAATGAGGCTGCCGGTTCTTGCTGCCCTGCACACTTATGCTTGTTTCATAACTGGTTCCTACAAACAGATGAAGAGAAGCAAAGTTCAAAATTAATGACTTATTTGTTCTTTAGAAACATGCATTCCCTAGCAACAATTGAAGCCCTGTCCTTTGACCTCACTGCGAAAGGCATATTTGTGCTGCTTAATTTGTGGCATGGATGAGATACTTACGTTCCATAGACTACAGCAAAAGACAGTGTGTTTCCTCATCTTCTGGCCATCATCAGTTTACGGAAGCTCTAATGGGTAACTTACCTTTGTCCCTTCAGACACTGTCCCTCACTCAACACGGCTCTGTGCAAGCAACCTGATATTAGTGATTACATCAGCTGTTCCCTTGTTCTCTGGTTGACTTGAATTTGATAAATTCTATGTATTATACTTTTAGTGTCTATGATAGTTAATATTGACTGTTACCTTAACAAAATCTGGAATTACTTAGTAAACAAACCTCTGGATGTATCTGTAAAGGAGCTTTTAGACTGGATTAATTAAGACTGAAGACAAGGTCCTGATCCCACTGCTAGGAACCCTACAAACAGACCGATCTACACAACTCTCTCTCTCTCTCTCTCTCTCTCTCTCTCTCTCTCTCACACACACACACACACACACACAGGCACGCACACACGCATGCGCAAAAGGCGTAGGTGGTAGTCAAGGAGGTGGATGGATGGGGACAGACCACACAGGTGAGGGAGAGAAGCAGGAGGGGAAGTTGCAATGGGGATGTAAAAAAAAAAGACAACTTTTAATGAATAATAATAGTAACAATGAAATAGAACTGTTGTAACTCAGGCGCTCCACCAGCCTGCCCTTGAGGGAATCAATGCCAGCTGCCGGACATGCACTCTTTGAAAGACCCCTCAGGACAGCACAGCAGACTGCTCTCTCTCATTCTCTCTGTCTCCCAGTATCTCTCCCTGTCTGCCTGTCTCCACCTCTCTCTCTCTCTCTCATGTCTGCACTCTGAGCCGCCTTTCTGTTCTCTCCCCTCCCCCAATAAACCTTTTGCATTAGGTCCCTGTCATGGAGGCTATCTCTGAGCAGGACATCTTGACCCCTACCTGCCTAGATTCCTTTCACCACATATCCTAACCTTGGTGCCTGTGACCTGGTAAGCTCTCCTGGTGCCTGTTTGCTCCCCTCCCGTGGGTCTGAGCAACACTAGGACCCCATCTGTTACTATGAGTTGTATAGTTTCCTATGCAATACACGTGACCTTTAAAAAATCCCTCCTGACATCATGGCTTCCTCTCATTCTCTCTATCTCCCTGTCTCCCTGTCTGGCTGTCTCTGTGTCTGTCTGTGTCTCATATCCCCACAGTAAGACATCTCCCCTCCCCTCCACTCCCCCACCCCGTGCAGTATGCCACAATAAACCTCTTACATGAAATCTGTTGCATGGTGTGGTCTCTTAATGGCGCACCTTGTCTCCAACCTGCCAAGGAACTCTGTGACTTAATCCTAATACCAACGCTATTTACAGGCAGCACTATTCTACATAGGAGAAAGCAAGATGAATATAAGCTATTGTCTCTCCCTCTGCTTTCTGACTGCCATACATTGTGGCCAATGTCTCATGCTCTTGTCACCATGACTTCCCCTCCGTAATGGACTATACCCTCAAATTGTGAGCCAAAATAAACCTTCCCCCCTTAAAAGAGTTTTGTCAGGTTTTGTAACCACAAAGAAAAAAAGAAACTAATATACATTTCATCAATCTCTGCCCCGATTTATATAATTTCTTATCATCTACTGCTTTGGGGTTTGGATGGTTCTTGTTTGACTAGGACTTTGAGATGTATCATAGTTTATTACAGATCTTTCTGATTTTTAATGTAAACATTTGTAATATATTATTTTTTTTCTTAGAGCTGCCTTAACTATATTCTAAAAATTTCTTGTTAGTTGTGCTTTCACTTTTGTTTATTCTTGAAAATGTTTTACATCCTCATTGATTTCTTCAGTAACTCACTGATTATTCAAGAATGTATTATTCAGAGTATCCATGTAAGATGGTGTACTAGAAGCCTCACAGTAAAACTGAGTGAGAGAAAAGACAATACACAGTAAATGACCTCCTGTCCTGCAAGAGACAAGGTCTGTAAACAAACTAATTCAGCCAGGAGAGGTCTCTGCAGGGAACCAGGCAGACTCAAATGGAATGGGACAATGTTGATTCTCTCCTCATCTGTGAAAACTGCCCAGGAGAGAGCAGCAGTAACTGCAAAGGAAGCAAGGCTCCTCACTCACCCCTAGGACCAGAAGAGGAAAGCACTCACAACCTCCATGCTCTCCTCATGAGCCAGAACTCAAAACTCAAAGAGACTGAAGACACCAACAGGTATCACTTCATCCCTCCCTCACCTAGCACCCCTGTGAAGTCTCCCAGACCCAGAGGGACATGAACCTTTGAACTCAACATTGTTTAACTTCCTCTTTGACCTCAGGAATGCAATTACCATGCCCCAAATAAGCAATAATATTTAAGTACCCTGGTACCCCAGGTCTCCTTCTCTCGGCTTTGGTTCACTGTTGCCTCTCTTTCCTAGCCAGTAACTAAAGGGGAAAATTAGAGTAGCCATGAGTCCGTCTCTGTCAGGCAAATCCGAGATTACATAAATGAGAATCATTGCACATGTCACACTGCTAATATTACAGAAGCTTCTTCCCATGGCTGTCAAGGTCATCCTCAAATAAACATTTCTTGGCAAGTCAATAAGACCTTTCTCTGTCACAACCCATCCTGGCACCTTCTCAGTTTCCTTTTCTACTCATATTCTCTTGCATATTTTGACAAATGGGCCATTGCCAGTGTTAGCTTTCCTTGCAAAAGTCAACATCTCTGAGCTCTATTGCAATATGACAACTGGAGAAGATAGCAAAACTCTCAGTTACTGTTCTACATACCTCATTGATATATCCATGCAACCTGCAAAATTAGCCTAAGTTTCAATCTAAAGCTACTTTCAGACTTTGGGGGGGGGCATAAACTCTAGTAACTTACTTTGACATGTTATCATTAGTGTCATAATAAATTCTGACCAAATAAATATTAAGAAGAATTTTATAGCATTGTATAAAATGTATATTATAGATAATGTGCATAATTTGGCTTTCAACGTTACTACATATGGATTCTCCAATATTTCTATTAAATGTCACATTACTACCATCTTTTGCTAAGTTACAGACGAAATACTGAAAGGAATGTTAGAATCAAAGACCGTTATCAAAATTTCTTAACTAAAAATGTTCAAAAATAATAATTAACTCTTAATAATTTAAAAGTTCATTAGGAACTATAGCTGAAGCTTCTGCAGTAGCTGTGATTCAAGAAACTTATTTCAGTTCTCATGACTATCCCATGTCATATCTGCAAAATGTCTACACCGTACAATATAACCAGAAGATATTTAGATTCTACTGCTGAGTAGAACTAATTACTCTTGCATTCTGGGGAGAAATGAAGCTGTCCCTTCTAATTTGTGGTGGGTATCAAGAAAGAATAATTATATTTACAAGATGTTTGAGAACTGGGAACCCAAACCCATCTTTTGTATTACTCTCACCTACTTTCCCTCCTCCTATCCTCAGGTTCCGATAGTTTCTAAGCTTAAATCAGACTCTCTGTTAATCTCCTTAAAATAATTTCTTGTTAGTTTCAGAGAAGAGGAGTGGAAGGTGTGAGTAAGGCAACAAGTGAACTGCAGATGTCAACAGAGCACAACAACGGAAGCCAGCCTTTCAGGTCTGTAGATCCCACATACATTCACACATTAACGAACAACAGATTCTTAGGAGGAAAACTATCTGGGCTGAATATGTATAGACTTCTTTCCTGCCATTATTCCTTGAATAATATAACAAAGCAAGTATTTGTATAGCATTTGCTTTGCATTAGGTATTATAAGTAATCTAGAAATTAAGTACATGAGAGCACTAGATGGTAAGCCAATTACTTAGGTAACTGACGCTGAAAGATTGCTTCAGTCTAGAAGACAAAGTCTTCTTGGACAATATAGAAAGACCCTATCTCAAAAACAACAGCAAAAAACTCTAAAGTCTATAAGGATGAGCATAGGCGATGTGCGAATACCAGGTATTTCATACAGAGACTTGAGCAACCATAGATTTTAGCATCTGTAGGATCACAGAGCCAACCCTCCACAGACATGGAGGGACAACTGTATATGCCAAAACATGACATAATAGAACGAAATGTTTGGGTCTTTCTCTGATATGCCAAAGCCGAATTGATTCAAGATGCTTTTAAAATGAGGAAATTTTTGGAGCCTTTGTGTTTTGTTGATGTTGATTTCAAAAAATAAATCCCAAGTGAAATCAGACATGACTGATAAAAACTGGAAGAACTTCAAAACACAACACAATATTGGAGTTATAGTGTATGCCTGCATCCTGGACTTGAAGGACCCTAGAGAAGCTATTTCAAACAGAAATCAGTTAAACAGGGCTGAAGTTTTAATGGGAATGCCTCTGATAATTCCAATGAATGTTCTGTCACTTTGTATAATGAAGAGAAAATAATGAACAAATTCAAGTAGTGATTATTATTCCATTTGTTCACATTTTCAAAATTTCCCGTTATGTTAGATCATTATCGGTGAACTTTCTTGTAAGTACACTCACCATATATGTGTATGAATATCAAATTATGTGAGCCTTTCATGGTTGTTTGTTGCATTGCTGTGACAAACACCTGACTAAGGCAACCCAAGGAAGGAAGAGTTCATGTTGTTTTATACCTATGAAGGATGCCCTGCCATGGCAGAGAACATAGGAAGTTGGGGGCAGATAGCAGCTGGCCACATGTGTCCACAGTCAGGAGTAGACAACAGTGAATGGGTGCTTAGGCTCAGCTCACCCTCTCCTTTCCATTCAGTCTCAGACCCCAGCCCATGGAATGCTAACTCACACATTTAGGGTGAGCCTTTCTACCTCAATTAGCCTAAAGCCCCTCCCATACAGGGTTAGAGGTTAGTGACCTGGTGGTTCTAAACTTCATCAAGGTCTCAAGCAAGATTAAACATCACATCACCTTTAGGATTTATTTTTTGGTCTTTGCTTCCAAATTAAATACTAAACAAAAGTTTTGAAAATGCCACTGAGATGGTTTTGCTTTCTACCATATTTAGTTAACAGGTTAAAACATGTAGTGATCATTCTCCTTCCCACTGAGACAAATCTCTCCTTTTCTCTGTCATCTGGATCAGTATCTTCTGCCCATCCCTGTCCTCTCCATACCTCTCCATTCATCCCCACCCATGGTAGTTTACCGTCAGCCTTCTAATAAGCCATAGCCATACATCAAAATCTTCCATGGAAGCAGAACTCTGTGAGCCTAATTGATGAATCTGCTTTTATTAAAAGGGTATCTGTTGTTTTAATGAAACACAAAATAGTTAGTTTGGGAGATATGCTGGTAGGGTTTTTGTCAAGTTGTTAAAGCTTGGGTCGTTTGGGAAGAGAAATCCTCCACTGAGAATATGTCTCCATCAGATTGGCCTATAGACAAGTCTGTGACATTTTCTTCATTGATGATTAATGTGAGAGAGCCCAGCCCACTGTGGGCGACACACCCTGTGGGCAGGTGATCCCAGGTGGTATAAGAAAGCAGGCTGAGCAGACCATGGAAAGCAAGTCAAAAAGCAACGTTTCTCCATGGTTTCTGCTTCCGTTTCTGCCTCCAAGTTCCTTTCTTGAGTTCCTGGCTTAGCATCCCTCAATAGACTGTGGCATAGGATATGTAAGTTAAATAAACCCTTCCCTTCTCACACTGTCTTTGGTAATGGTCTTTACCACAGCAATCAAAAGCAAACTAAGACAAGCATTTGATTTGTTTTGCTTTTTCTTTGTAAGAGCTGGAGACAGAATAATAAGTTTTAAAAAGAACCTATGTGCTATCTCTGGTATTGCCTGCTTTGGGGACCCTTTCCTCCTACCAGATTGCCTCATCCATCCTTAACAGAAAGGAGGTACCTAGTCTCACTACAGCTTGAGTAGGAGTGAATGGGGTAGGAAGGGAGGGAATAAGAGTGGAGGGAAAGAATGGAGAGAGGGGAAGGAGGGTAAACTTTGATTGAGATGTAAAAACAAACAAATAATAAATAGAAAGAAAGGAAGAAAGAGAAAGGAAGGAAGGAAGGAAGGAAGGAAGGAAGGAAGAAAGGAAGGAAGGAAGGAAGGAAGGAAGGAAGGAAGGAAGGAAGGAAGGAAGATGAAAAGAGAGAGAGCCCGTCTGGAGTAGAAAAATAGAACATGACAAAGCCCTGACCCCATCCCCCGCAAAAAAAATCCAAGACAGATTATTAGGTAGATATATAGACAGACAGACAGAAAGATAGATAGATAGATATGCTGTGGGATAATGCTTTTGTAAGCTGTAAAGATTTGTCACTTGTATTGGTTTAATAAAACACTGATTGGCCAGTAGCCAGACAGGAAGTATAGGTGGGGTGACCACACTAGGAGAATTCTGGGAAGAGAAAAGGCAGAATGTCAGTCACCAGTCAGATGCAGCTGAGAATGCCTTATTGAGAAAAAGTACCAAGCCATGTGGCTAAACATAGACAAAAATTATGAGTTAATTTACTTTGTAAGAGCTAATTAATAATAAGTCTGAGCTAGTAGACCAAGCAGTTTATAATTAATATAAGGCTCTATGTGTTTCTTTGGGACTGAATGGCTGCAGGACTGGGCAGGACAGAAACTTCCATCTATAAGATAGATAGATAGATAGATAGATAGATAGATAGATAGATAGATAGATAGATAGATAGATTAGATAGATTGATTGATTGATTTTGATTTATTTATCTATTTATTTGTTTGTTTTTGTTTGAGAGAGGGTTTCTCTGCAAAACAGCCCTGGCTGTCCTGGAACTCACTTTGTAGATCAGGCTGGTCTTGAACTCACAGAGATCTCCCTGCCTCTGCCTCCCAAGGATTTTTTGATCCCCTGTAGAATCTGAGATGACATCAGTTTAACCAGCACGTATCAGTTTGAGTCTCTAAAAATAACCTTGAATTCAAAAATCTAACCTGATACTTTCTCTTGCAGTCATTTATCCCAATTTGATTTTGAATCAGAAGATAATTCCCTGCCCTTTTTATATGGGGTAAATTATGGGTTAAATAAAGACAGAAAAGTAAAATGATTTCTTGTTTATATTAAATTACTGGCCAATCAACTTCTAATTCTTACTCAATGTTATTATTTTTAAGTAGTACCCCCTTTTGTGTCGTTCAATGTCCCAGAAGAAGAAAAAAAAAATCTCCCACAAAAAGTGATAAAGCTCTAGTGATAGAATGATTGACAGAGGTGTGATAAAGCTGAAAAATTAAAGGAAGGCTGGGAAGTATCCAGAAACGGAAAGGCAGAATTTGGCTTCTACCATAGGAATGAAGAGCTTGGGGAGAGAGCATCCTGAGCAATCTAAACTGAGGAGAGGAGTAGTCCCAATAAGAAATACAGTGAAGGTCCCAGCACTCCGGGGAAGAACCACTAAGGCCTCCTCCAGCCCCCTGTTGGTGCTTCTCAGTCACCACCTGAACCCAACCACCCCAATCCCAAGAGATCTACAACAAAGGAGTCGGTTTCAGGACTCTGGGAGGAGAGACTAGATCTACGGAGTACTCACGAAGGAGGGAGAAGCAGTAAGCAGCATGTTTTATGGAGGCGTGCTTGAATTCTATTTCTGAAGGTATGATTCAAGCCTCCAGAAGCATGAATGTTTCCAATTTAAAAAGAGTTAACACTTAACTTGAAATTTCATCTTTGTATAATGTTACTTATAAAAAGAGTATGTGATTCAAATATTCCTAAAAACCATAAGACATTTTTGCTGACCAAACTGATCCTTGAGCATCAAGAAACATCTCTTATTAAGCCAAGCACCGAAGTGCAGTATGAGCCTGTGTAGGAGAACTGTGCAACAATTCAGAATTCAGACTACTTAATGTCCTTGGCCTTCGGAGCTCCAAGGAAAAAGTTGGAGAGGAACCAAAAACACGCACTCGATACCATCATCCCAATTGTTGAGCTAAGACTTCTCCCACACCCACAGCCTCGGGGTCCTACTAAGTTCTGATTCCGCTGCTCCAATGGCTCAGGGGACCTTCCTCCTAGAGCAGCTTCCTGCATTCCCAGATCTTGCTGTCTCTCTGGCCATAGCACCTGATATCTGTGCTTTTTCCACCTGTATCCAACTTCTTTTTCTGTCTTCCGTAGATTTTCATAAACGGAGATACTACAGAATCCAGTGTGTAATTTGTGTTGCTGCCACAGTGAGTATAATGATGGCATCGCTTTTCCAAATACCTATGTGCTGTCATCTCACAAGGTTTTTTTTATCTTTTTCATTATATTCTGTGTGTGTGTGTGTGTGTGTGTGTGTGTGTGTGTGTGTGTGTGTGTGTGTCAGAAGTCTTGTGAGAGTCAGTTTTCTTTTTCTACCATGCTGGTTCTGTGGTTTCAACTCAGGTCAGGCTCGGCAATGAACTCTTTCACCTACTCAACCATCTCCTTAACCCCTATCTTACAAGTTTGGGTATGATTCTTATTTCTTTCCAAACCCACCCAGAAAAAAAAATGCCCACTCAATGACAGAATCCCTGAGTATGAGCTCTTGGCCATGTGGCGTCGACCCTGGCACCACCTTGGGAAACGATGAGCTCTGTGTCCTCAGCTCCTGGCATTCTCGCCACTTTCTCCTGTCCAAGATAGTTGGTGCTTTCAAGGATTCTTTCCTATTTGCCCAATCAAATATTTCTTCAAAGATTTAACTTTCTTCAAAGATTTAATTCAAGATCAATAATAGGGTTCTAACTTTAAAAGAATCAAAATCCATCAGACAAGAAGTAAAACAGAGGTTTAGACAAGTCAGGACCCCCAAGTTAGACAGAGAGAGTGCTAGAGAGGAGAAAGTACTCGCTGTGCAAATGAGAGGCCTGAGTTCAGATCCTCAGCACACATGTAGAAGCCAGTCTTGGCCATGGGCATCCATAAGCTCAGGGGGAGCACAAGAGGCAGGGTAGAGGCAGATGGATCCCAAAAGCTTGCCAGCCACCCATATTAACCAAAACAAATCTCCCGAATCAATAGAAGACTGGATCTCAAAATATAAGGTGGAAAGCAATTGAAGTTAGGGATTCAGTACTCGGATATAACAGAAGGATAAAGGAGTCAGGGAGTTTGGTTTATTTGGTTGCACACTATTAAATGGAATTTGTACTCTTGACTCAAAACTTGGCAAAAGGCTATGAAAACAATGATTACTGACCATTCACATTCTAAAGATAACCACAGAGCACAGTCCCAGAGGATTTCCAGGAACTGGAGGAATCAACTCTGCCATTAAAACTATTGTTCCATCATCCCCATAGACTATATCTGAAAAGACGAGAGCCAGGAATCCACTGAAACCAGTAATCACTGTCTTAGGGAAGAGCTGTGGCTTTTCCCATCCCACAGCAGGATGATTCAAACCCTCCCCTGAAGTGAGTCATGTAAAAGAGAGTCTATGAAAACTGCTCACAGAGACTGAAGGATGCCTACGTGACAAACATGGTGTTCTGTTCTACAGTGGTGATCTCTGACATAGTAGACATGCATACAAACATATGTAATCAATAATGAGAAACAAAGCATAGAAAAGTCATTCAAGAAGAATTTTCTTTCATTTGATTTGACAAGGAGACTTGAGTCTCCTGTCGTCAAATAGACATTTCTTATGGAGCAAGTCTTAGATGAACATGATGGAATCCCTTCTAAGAGGATCTCAGACCAGGGGACTGCCTTAGCCAAAAGCAAAGCTGTGAATTATTCCATGGAAGCAAAGTGGATTGGGCTGCAGAAGAGGTCATCTTGAAAATAAACAAACACTGGAAAGGACCCTTGTGAGCACCGTGGGAAACATCCGCTGACCCAGGAACTTAATCGGAGGTCATGGAGGAGTGCTGATTATTGGCTTGCTCATCCATGACCTCTGTTCAGTTCTTTCTTCCAGGTTCCTGCTCTGACTTCCCTCAGTGATGGACTGTTGTTACCTTGGAGTTGCCGGATTAAATAATCCTATTCCACCCCAAATTGATTTTCATCACAGTAACAGAAAACTAAGAAACTGGTAAGTGGAGTACAAAATTGCTTTGACAAGCCTGACTGTGTTTCTGAGAGGTTATGATGGCGTCTGAACTTTGAGCTGGAAATGATGGTGAGTGTTCATAGCTCAGTGGTCTGCTCTCTGGAAGCTTGGACGGCAAGAATGTCGAGTGCAATGAAACTATGGAGACCTGGCTTGACTCTTTGGTATTTTGGATTAAGAATCTATAGCTTTATGGGGCTGGAGAGATGGCTCAGAGGTTAAGAGCACTTACTGCTCTTCCAGAGGTCCTGAGTTCAATTCCCAGCAACCACATGGTGGCTCACAGCCATTCTGTAATGAGATCTGGTGCCCTCTTCTGGCATGCAGGCATACATGGAAGGAATGTTGTATATATAATAAATAAATAAATCTTTTTTTAAAAAAAAAGAATCTATAGCTTTAGTCAGATAGGGCTGAAGAATTGGTTGTAAATAAGAACCACTAAAGGCAAGTCTTTTAATTGCTGAGACATTCAATACTAGACATCTGGGGCAGAAGAATCACCTGTGGTTAAGAGACCAAGAGCCAGATGTATTCAGTATAGTAGAATTTTTTCTACTAGACCTTCAAAGAACTAATGTAAATATGCCTCAAATTATTATGCAAAATAGAAATTAAAAGTATATTTTTAAATTCTTTTTATGAAGTGACTATTGCCCTATTATCAAAAATACACAAAGACCCAACAAAAATGAAAATTATAGATTAATATCTCTTATGGACATAGATCCAAAATTCTCAATAAACTACTTGCAAACAAAATTTAAGAACACATCAAAAAGATTATCCACCATGGTCAAGTTGGATTCATCCCAGAAATGCAGGGATAGTCCAGCATCTAAGAATCAATAAGCATAATTCACCACATAAACAAACTAAAAGACAGAAACCACATGAACATCTTGTTAGGTGAACAAAAGGCCTTTGACAAAACTCTAACATCCCTTCATGATAAAAAGTCCTAGAGATACTAGGGATACAAGGGACATAAATAAAGTTTACAGCAACCCCACAGACAATGTCAACATAAATGGAAAAAAATTGAAGCATTTCCACTAAAATCAATAAAAAGACAAGAGTTTCCATTTTCTCCATATCTAGTCAATATAGTGGGTTGAAGTCTTAGCTAGAGAAATAATACATTTCACAGTAACCTAAAAAATTAAATATCTTGAAATAACTTTAACAAAGCAAGTAAACATTGTATAATAAAAATTTTAGTTCATTGAATAAAGAAATAGAAGAAGTCAGAAGATGGAAAGAACTTCCATGCTCAAAGCAACCTAGAAATTTAGTGTAGGCCTCATCAAGATTTTAAATCCCCATAGAAACTGAAAGAAACAATATTCAGCTTCAAGTAGAAACACACACACACAGAGAGAAAAGGTAAAACAATCCTGAATAATAGAATAATTCCTGGAATTATCACCACCCAAGTTTCAACAGAAATATAGTAATAAAGGCAGCATGGTAATGGCATAAAATCAGGCATGTTAATCAATGTAATTAAATTGAAGACACAGACATAATTCCACACACCTACAGACATCTGATATTTGGTGAATAAGCCACAAACATACATTTGAGAAAAGACAGCATCTTCGACAAATGATTCTGATCTAATTGGATGGCTGCATGTAGCATGAAAATAGATTCTGTCCATCACCCTGCACAAAACTCAACTACAAATGGATCAAGGACATTAACATAAAACCAGATACCCTGAACTAGGAATTAAAACCAACAATTAGTAAATGGAACCCTATGAAGCAAAAAATAACTTTTGTATAGCAACAAACATCATCATTCAATCAAACCAGCAGCCTTCAGATAGGAAGAGATCCTTAATAATTATATAATCTGATAAAGCAGTGGTCCTCAACCTCTGGGTCAGAACCCCTTTGAAGGGGTCACATAGAAGATATCCTGCATATAGGATTACAATTTATTTTAATATTTATTTTACAATAATAATATTTATTTTACAATTTACATTACAATTTATAACAGTAGCAAAATTATAGTTATGATGTCATAATTAAATAATTTTATGGTAAGGGATCACTACAACATGAGGAATCACAGCATTAAAGGTTCACAGCATTAGGAAAGTTGAGAACCATTGTTATAAAGGGTTAGTATCTAAAGTGTAATGTACTAAAAAACCAACTGAACAGAAAACAAATAACCCAGTTTGAAAATGGGGTATAGAACTAAACAGAAGGTTCTCAAAAGATGAAATAGAAATGACTGAGAAACACTTTTAAAATATTCAAGTTTCTTAGCCATCAGGGGAATAAAAGCTAAACCTACTTTGAGATTTCATCTTACCCAAGTCAGAATGGCCAAGATTAATAAAACAAATGACAGTGTATGCTGGAGAGGAGGTAAGGAATGGGAAACACTCATTTTTGCTGATGGGTGTGCAAACTGGTATGGCCACTATGGAAAACATTGTGAAAGTGTCTCAAAAAACTAAAATTACTCAACGTCAAGATCCAGATAAACCAGATTTGGGCATATACCCATCAACTCTACATTCTACTACATAGATACTTCCTCATCCATGTTCACTGCTGCTCTATTTATAATAGCCAGAAGTTTGAAACAGCCTAGATGTCCATCAACTGATCAATGGATAATGAAAATGTGGTACATCTACACAACAGAATATTATTCAAGTATTAATAAAAATGAAATTTTCACTAAAATGGGTAGATCTAGAAGCAAAAAGGCAAATATTTCATGCTTTCTCTTATATGCGGATATTAGCTTTTAAGTTTTAGATATGTATGTTCTGTTCAGAACAACCACAGAACTTAGACAGTGAGTAAGAAACTAGATGGGAGGACATAGTCTTCCTAGAGATAAAGTGGGAAGTAGAATAGAAGGATTAAAAGGGGAGGGAGATTGGACAAAAGGATAAAGATGTAATACTGGGAAGAACAATAGAACTAAAGCCTTTTCAAAAAGCAAAAGCGAGATCTACTTCTATAGAGCATCCTAAAATATTTACATATAGGAAAGGAACTTAAATAGAGTCACCATATAAGGGAGGAGGCAATGCTCCAACTACACATCTTATACTGTCAAGTAAAACTTCCAGTGCCAGGAACAGGCTGCATCTTGTTGATTTCTTGGCAAGTATGGACCAATAGATCCCCTCCCACCAAACTACACAGGTTATTGCAAAAGCTATTGACTGCTCTCAATAACCTAATGGTAAGGTGTTGTCAGAGACTGCTTATTCGTTTCTGGGCCACCCAGACCTGAAATAATCATGTAGAAAGTATATTATTACAATACTGCTTGGCCAATTAGCTCACGCTTCTTATTGGCTAGCTCTTATATCTTAAATTAACTCATTCCTATTATTTTATATTTTACCACAAGGCTCATGGTTTACTGGAAAGGTTCCTGGGCAGGCATCTGTCTCCTCAGGTAGTTACATGGTGTCTCTGACTTTGCCTACGCTCTTGCTATATCTCTTCCAGCCTGACTATATTCTGCCCTCTCCATGAGGCCCAAGCAGATTCTCTATTCACCAATGGTAATAAAACATATTCAAAGCATACAGAGGGGACTTCCCCATCACCTCCCATTTCTGTCTAATTAAAAAAGAAGATTTTAGCTTATCATAATAAGATTACATACAACAAAACAGTTATCAACCAAGAATTACAGTTACAATATTTAGTCCATTTATATTTGGCAAATTAAGGAAAATGCTTTATCATATATCCTATCTTTGTGAGTCTAAAGTTTTATATCAAATCTTTCTTTTACAATTATAACTATCTTGTAAATAGGAAGTGCATTGTAAACAACTTCCAAAACTCTAGAACTGACAGAGATATCTCACTGTCTGGACAGTCACTCAAAGTGCCCTAGGGGAAAACCTATTACTATTATCCTGCTAAAGGAACATAGCGAAAAAATGACTCCTAATGACATATTGCTATATCCATAAATCAGTGCATTGCCCAACCTTCATTAGAGAAGCTTCTTCTTGTAGCAGTTGGAAACTAATAGAGATCACAACTGGATAATGTGCAGAGAGTAACTTTGTAGTGCTCAGTCCTTAGTCGTATGTCTTTATCAGACCCTTCAGCTCAAGGCTCAGTTCTCTATGTAGAAGAGAGATTGTATGAACCAGAGTTGGTAGATATACCCAGAGAAACAATGCCATGCAGAAGTAGACTGATACATACAAGAACTCGGAGATACGGTGACAGAATACATAAGACCTGCACAGGTTCAAAGCATACTAAATCTGATCATGGAAAAGAAGTCATGGACACAATCCTACCCTAACCAAGAAATGATTTGTAATTGATACCTTCTGGGAAAGGGAAAATCAGTTTTCTACAATGGAATGTCACTGGGTATATCAACCACACTCCAGAGCAGGCCTTATTCCATAAGAAGTTACCCAACACAGAGAGACTTTTTTTCTGGTTGTTGTTTTATTTAGTTGTGTATCTTATGAATGGTTTTGTTTTGGGTTTTTTTTCATATTTTGGTTTTGGTTTTAGTATGTTTTGGTATTGTGTTTTTGTGGGAGGGGTTGTTTTGTTTTTGCCCTTTTTTGAGAGAGAATAAAAGAGAAAATGGGAGTTTGGCATTGGTGACTAGGGGTGTGAAGAGGAACAGTAAAGGGTCAGGGAAAGTTAGAGCATATGATCAAAATAGATTGTATAAAAATTTTTAAATGAAAAAAATAATTATCAAAAAAAGAAAAGAAGAAGAAGAAATCAACATCACTGAAACAAATCTTCCAAAAAATTTTTCCTCAGGGTCAACACACAGAAGCTATGGTCCAAAGGGGCCAGGGCTGGCAACCAGAGTTGGTATTGTAAAAGAGTTTCCCAGGTTGTAGTAGTTTTGAGGGGGTCATGGACAGCAGTTGAGGTTTGTCACTATGAGAGGTTATGAGAGGCCATTGAAGAAGATGCAGTCCTAGTTGCAGTAAAAGCTTCAAAATTGAAAGTGTCATGTGTAAGTGGAAGCTTCCTGTCCCAACTACCTGCTCCCAAATAACCAGCAGCTGCTTCCCAAATAACTGACTCAAAGACTAAAGATAAATTATAAATGCTCGGCCAATAACTCTGGCTTGTTACTACTCTTACATTTAAATCAACCCATATATTTTAATCTATGCTTTGTCACGTGGCTTGGTACCTTCTCTCAGAACAGCATGTTCCTCTTGCTTCTTCTTCACCTCCTGGTGACTCCCCTGACTCCACCTTTCCTCATCCCATCATTCTCAGTTTGACTTTCCCACATAACTTTATCCTTTTCAGCCATTAGCCAGTCAGCTTGTTTATTAAAACAATCATAGGAACATATATTTGCATAGTGTACAGAAGGTTTATTCCACAGCAGTCATGGAGAGAAGTTGAGGCTTTGCACCATATATCAGGGTCAGAGTTTCTGAGGAGAAGTCAGGAGAGTCTATTAGTGAAAGTAAAACCCAGTTACAACAAGGACCCCAGAATTTTGGAGATGCCAGTACTATGGGATTACCACAAAATATGGCAATATCTTTGGAGTGCCCTTGGCCTGGGCCTAGAAACAACCTCTGTGTGTTTCAAAAGGCAAGAGCCAGAGAAATAGAGCTGCCAAAGCCCTGTGGAACCCAGGGACCATGAGTGTGTCCCAGATGTTAAGCACTGAAATGTTTTCCCTGTTGAATTTGGATTTAAATTTAGAGCCCACAGTTGATAGATTTTGAATATTTTGTAAATACTTTGGAGATTTTTGGGTTTTTACAATATGTGTGTCAATTTTTATTTAATTTATTATTTTTTACAGTTACAGAATCATATTTTGGTTAGCCGTAGGCCATGCTTAAGCTACTTAGAGATATTTTGTCAGGTTTTTCTTTGCTTTGCTTTGCTTTTTTTTTCCTTCATTGAAAATAGACTTTTTTTCACACATAGTATCCAGCTCCTCCCCACCTCCCCTCCCATCCAGATCCACTCCATTTCTGTCTCTCATTAGAAAGCAAAGAGACTTCTAAGGGATAATAGTAGATAAATATGAAAAATAATATATAAGATAAAATAAATCCTAACACATCAGAGTTGGACAAGACAAACAAACAGAAGCAAAGGAGCTCAAGAGAAGGCAGAAGAATCAGAGACCCATGCATTCAAACACCAGAGAATCCCATCAAAACACAACACTCGAAGCTATAATATATATGCAGTGGACCTGGTGCAGACCTGTGCAGGCCCTGTGCATTCTGCCTCAGGCTCTTCAGATTCATATGAGCTTTGATCCTGTTGATTTAGAGAGCCTTTTATGTGTGTGTCTTCCATCCCCTCTGGCTCTTACACTCTTTCTGCTTCTTCTTCTGCAGGGTTCCCCGAACCTTGAGGGAAGGAATTTGATAGAGACATCCCATTTAGGGATGTGTGTTCCAATATCTCTCACTCTCTGCACAATGTCTGGCTGTGGGTCTCTATCTGTTCCCATCTGCTGCAGAGGGAAGCTTCTGATGAGTGGCTGAGCAAGGTACTAATTTATGAGTATAGCAGCATGTGTCATTTTATAGATACCCTGATGGCTAATGAATCTCAATTTTATACTAGGCATCCATCTGTGAGGGCCTACAGATGTGAACCTGTTCCACCTTGACTGGAGGTCAGAGAGTTTGAGCTTCTTTTTGCTCTCCCAATATTGTTGACAACAGATGTGGGTACAAACAAGAGACTCTGACCTAGGGTGTGGCTGCTTACTATTCTTGGTATAGAGGTGAATCTGTTCCACCTGGACCAAAGGTAAGATAATTCAAGTCTATGCCTTATATCATGTTAATGAAGTCTGTTGCCTCCCCACTCCCTTTTTTGAGTGAAGGATATAAGTATGTGGAAAATAAACGTGGACGATTCACTGAATTTCCCTCTATTTGCTGTTCTGTGTTTCTGCCTCTTATTTCTCTCATATCTCTGTTCCTTTTGCTTTATAATTCTAATCCTCATGCTACTGTCCCTGGAATGTATGAATTTCACCAAGGCTGGTCTTTGACATCCATTTAGGTACCCACTAACCATTTGTCTTTGTTTCCAGTCCCTGGGAAAGAAAATTTCCAGAAATTGTGACTCAGTGACCTCCATCCAAAAACATACAGTTGTGAATATCTACTTGTTATGATATGTTTTACTGCTTTTTTTAACTTCTGAAACTTGATTATGCAGATACACAAAATTTGTTTTGTTTGGAGTTGTCTGTTAAGTTTTGATTTGTTCTGTTTGAGAAGTCTGTTCTGTTATTGTTTTGAGTTGCCACTTAAACTTGGCAAAACAGACCAATTTTTGCTTGCTTGCATAGATATTGAAGGTCTTCTTGTGGTTTTGCCTTTAAAACACCCTTCCCCATTCTTCTCCTTCATGGCAATCTCAAATTTGACTCAGAGATTGTTTGGCCTGCTAGCAGCTAATCAATAAATCTTTTACTTATTCTTGCATTGGATCTATGATCTTTCCCAAGGAATCACAAACTCCATTACACGATGTTATTTGTTTCTTTATTTGTTTGTTTAGATCAGTAAGTAGTATTTGGTTTTACCCTAAGTGCATGTGCTATTCAATCTCTGGTTCTTGGTTACCCAAGAAGTATTGGGTATGGGTTCCATCTCAGAGTGGTCTTAAGTCAAATCAGATATTGGTTTGTTACTCTCTTAAGCTTTGTTCCACCATTGCCCTAGCATATCTTGCAGGCAGGGTACCATTGTACATCAAAATATTTGTGGCTGCCTTGATGTTTTTCCCCCCTTTGGTAGGTACAGAGTACCTTTCTATACCAAAGATATTAGGGGGGAAGGCTCTATGTAGGCACAAGCTGGACTTCTTGATGTTCCATGTAGGTGTTGTCAGCAGCAATGGAGTCTTGCCAGTTAGTTTGTGGAAAGCAACCTACAGTCTTGGAAATAGCCTGGGTGGTTTGGGGATTCCTGTGGGATCTCCTTGGTCAACAACTCAATTAGAAGTAACCCAATCATGGTACTTGAAACTTCATCTGGTGACAAGAAATAGTCAGTGGGACTCTGTCTCCCCCATTATTTGAAGATTTCATTTAGACTCCCTTCATAGACGTATATATTTCGGAAAGTTTAGCTGTCTCTCTCCCAAATTGGAGTTTCACATACACTGGATGTTTTAAAGAGACTAAAGTGTTTGAATTCTTTAGAACTATGGGACTTTTAAAACAAAGTGTGTTTTATATTGAGATGGTACCCATTAATATGTAGTACTAGGGATTAGTAAGGAAAGGTTGTGGTTTAGTATTTTAATGGATTGGTATGTCAAATTAAGAATGGCAGTTGTCTTGGTTAGTGTTTTATCAACTTGACGTCATTTGGAAAGATGGAACCTCAGCTGAGAAAATGCCCCCACCAGACTGGCATACAGTCAAGTGTATGATATATTTTATTAATGATTGATGTAAAAGAAGTCAGTCCCCTGTGGGCAGTGTCATTCCTGAGCAGGTAGTCCTGGAGTATATATGAAAGGAGACTAAGCAAGCTGTGAGGTGCAAGACACTAAACAGCACTCCTGCATGGCCTCTGCATCAGTTCCTGCCTTGGGTTCCTACCCTAATTTCCCTCAGTGATTGAGTGCAACCTGAGAGTTATAAGATGAAATAAACCTTGTTTTCCCCAAATTGCTTTGGGTCATGGTATTTTATCACAACAATATAATTCTAAGGCAGTGGTGGTAACCAAGTGTAACTAAAGACAATGGCCAAACAAAAATAAAATTAGCATGTCCTTCAGTTAATGTAGCATGTGACCATAGCGCAGACATGGAGAAGCATCAAGTGAAGGCATGGAGGGGCTAAAGGTCAAGGAAGCACAGAGGTTCTGACAAAACCAAAGGATAGAGGCACTGGGGATATTTGAGTAGATAAGCAGAAAGCACCAAAAGGACAAGATGTCCCCATCAAGGATTTTAAAGAACCAGTAATTTGTAACAAATTTGTATTAATAACCTTGGAAAGATTGAGTAGCCAAGTTTAAGTAAAAGGAAAGTCTTTGATGACAAGAAGCTCAAATAATTGAGACTATTGGATTTGTTATTCAACACGGATGCTGAGATCTTTCAGAAAATGTCAGATTTTTCATCCAAGAAAGCAATGAGGACCATTTGCTGGAATATCTACTGAACTGATGGAGTGACTATGATGTAAACAGTGTGGTGAAACTATGTAGCTCTGGTTGACTTACGGTGGGAAGGCAATTCCTATCAGATCCTCTTTCTACTCATCCAAATTCATGTTCCTTCCTATTCTTCAAAAAAAAAAGTCAAAAGCATGCACACTTGCGCACGCACACACACATACACACATAAATGACATCTGATTCGTGTTGGTCAGCTACTCCTGAGCATGAAGCCTGACCTGAGGGATTCACAATTGAACATTGGTGGGAAACTGTACTAGACACTGGAGTTGAAGACAGAGAGTACAGATCCTTCTAAAAAAAGGAAAGACTATGATTGTGTTCCCAACCTTAAGCAGCCTGATCTAAGAAGACAAAGGTTGGTGAGTGTTTGCTTGTGCAGATATCCACATTAAACCCTAAGTAACCTAGAAGTCAATGTTGCTTTGTATTTATAATGTCCGTGAAAACAACAGTGACTACAGCAATTCTTTGCAAAGAGCAGTTAGTTTCCATGAAGCACTTATGTCACCTTATGACTGTTGAGTCCAAACCCTTTTTATTGAAGAAGAAATTATGATAAAAAATGAACAGATAAAGACTCATATTGCTTAACCCAGTCCAGTAGATAGAAAATGTTTAGAAATTTACATTGACTTCATTTGTATGGAAAATAATATGGAAGTAAAGAACATGATTCTTTATAGACCCAACTGAATGCTTGAATTCTCACACATTTAAGAAAATATACATGTAACGGACATTTACATTTGTTAAATTGCTAATGCTAGTATGCAAAATATCTATATGAAATATATGGGAACTAGGGTCTGTGTAGATGCTGTTTTCCAGCTGTAGACCTCACTAGAAGTAATAACCTTTGACCATAGAAATCTCAGGCTCGTTTCTTGAAGTCGGGACCTCACCTTCATATATACAAAGTAGACATCAGTGGATGTTAGAGTGGTCTCATATTGAAACATTACTAAGAATGTCCTTTGTGTTGTATGGCATTCTCTTCCAAGAAAGTTTCAATAAATAAACCAGCACCTGCGTATTTGACTTTTCTGGGATTTTGTCACTGTTTACATCCAAACTACATCATCTCTTCTCTTCAAAGTTTACTGTGTATATGCACAGTTAGTAATGAAATATGCTATGAAAATAAAAATCACGTGTATCAGAATTGCATGAAAAAAAATATTTTCAATTACAAGAATCACATGTATCCTAGCTCCTTACTAATTCTCTCTGTTCAGGAATGGCTTGGCCCCAGTCCTTTCTTCCAGAGCAAACTAGAAAGTAGTGGTGAAGCAATACATTACAAACCCCATCTAGTCAATCATTACTTTGTGCTTCAAATTCATGTGGCTGTGATGTCACTGAGTCAGAGACCTGAGGACCCATCTTCAGACCTCTAAGCCAAGGGCTCTTCAAGGAACCACAAATGAATAAGAAACTACGTTGGGGGAATCTTTGAGGTTTGAAAGCTCCTGCCTAGAGAATAAGCTGTAAGGGACTGGGGGAGGCAGAAACGCATCCGCCTACATAGTAAGAAAGAAAGAGCGTCAGTCCTCTTCTTAGGCTAGTAGCAAAGCTGAGTTCTTCCTGCAGCCTAGTGAAGAGGAGGACTGACAGAGCCTCAATGTTCTCCTCTGGCTTTAAAATGTGAGCGAAAAGTCAAAAATGAGAGACAAATGCTACGACCTAACAACTACTCGAAGCCTCTTAACCGACATCCATTAATGTACCATCTATGCTTTTGCATCTCGAACTCCAAGGAAAATTTAATGCATGTTTTGCCCCATAAAAATCTCTTCCACTGCCCCTCGCTTTTCAGTTGATGTTGGTTTCTTTCAAACAGACATTTACATCATTTCTTTTTCTATTTAAGATACTCTTATTGCATTTTTAAGTGGAAAAGAAAAGTTTACCTAAATTAAATTTTTCCATTAAGGAATTTTCCTCTTTGCAATTAAATTTGCTATTGGGCAAAGTATAGGAAAGTAATTAAATGCACACAAAATCATGTGGGTTGTAGATTATTTGGTTGCTTGGGGTCTCCTAGGATACCTCATTATTTTCCACCAGCCCACACATCCTCTGCATTCCTAATAAAACCTTTGGAATCTGCCGGATTTCTTAAGGCTCTCACCACTCTCTTCAATGACTTCACCATAGCATTAAAAAAAATCTAAAGTTATGTAGCATAATTTAATAGTATTAGTAAGATTTGTAACTGTATCCAAGGATATTAATTTGTTTGTTGTAACAACCATTTGAGCATTCCAAAAGGCCCTTCAAAGAAAAAGAACATGCCATGTCAAATTTTCAGTAGTTTTATTGAAAAATGCCTCTTTTGTTTCAGAAATAAATAATATAAGGCAGTGAAATTCACAATCTGCAGTTAAAATATAAAAGCAGCAATTCTATGTTCATAGTCTTGAAGACAATTTCCAACTGCTTTGATAACTAAGAAACAAGTTCTGCAAAAAGTTCATTCTAAATATACAACACAAACATGCAATTCCGATTCTGCAGAATAATCTGCAATTTGGCGTAAATGTTAGTGTGTCAAAACAAGGACGTCTATGGTGATATGAAACAGTATCCAGTTGATACAATAGCTTCAGCTTGGTGTCGGAAGGTCTGTGGTTGTTAAAAGACTAAGATTCTGTGCCCTAAAGCGGGATGGGAGGAAGGGGGAGGGAGGGAAGGTGAAACATTGCAGTGAGTTCGTGCTTCCCTCCATTTTGGTTTAAGGATAGGAATTACTGGAAATGAGATGTGATTGAATTGCAGATTAGTACTGAGAAAGACAAAGGCTCTTTCCAAATATATAGCTGCTCTGGTTTCCAGGGCTTGCTGCTTAACCTGGAAGTTTGGCTGCCACAGCCCACCCTGGGCGTGTTCTCTCCTTGCAGCTTCTGTGAACAGCGTGTGTTGTTGTAAGCATTTGAACTGCAAAGGCTTATAAATGTCTACAGACTGTTGCAGACTAGGCTGCCTGAAGAAACAAGGTTCCCTACAGTCAGAAAAGAGCACTTGTGGATGAAGCAACGCGAAGAAAACATCACAGAAAAGATGTATGCTGCCCTGCCTGACCTGTGAATGAGAATCCCAACACCTCCCACCTCGATGAACCCGTGGTCTCAGGTTCACTGCCCAGGGCCTGGGCGCAGGGCACGCCGCCAACGCATGTGGTCAGGGTGCTCCCGTTCAGGCTCGTCTGCACCGTAGTCCTCCTCATATTCTGCTGTCCTCTCAGGCTCCACAGGCACGATGAAGGGCTCACGATCAGGCAGGAAGGCCCCACCCTCGGGCACATAAGGCTCTGTCCGATTCAACATTACAGTTATGGCATGACTTGGACTGTACATACACATCGTAAAAGTTGAGTCATCACCTGAGGTGACGGCCCTCCAGTCTTAATCTCACAACCATAAATAAATGTGTTACAGTGGTCCAATTCTTTCCATGTGCACATACGCAGAGAGAATTTGGTAATCAAATGGGGGGCACGCCTTCAAAGATCCAGCAGTAAATACAATCAATGGACAAACCCTGGGAAGGGGTCAGAAATCGGGCCAAAGAATTGTAAACACAGTACATAGGTAGAATTTCTGACAAATCCCTAAATAACTGTTCATAACTTCAAAGTCCTCACATCAGAGAACAACTTGGAGAGCTGAGAACATGAAGCGTATTGGTGCCTAAAAACTGAACTTGGGCCAGAAGGAGTTGTCACCAGGTTACATACAGTCCGCTGTCCCCTGCAGCTGCGTCTCACACAGACAGAGTTACAGTCAACGGGTGAGAAACACCTGAGACCACATCCAAACAGGAAGGAACAGTGATTTTAGACTTTGGTTTGAAAAACTGTGGTTAAAAAAAAAAAAAACCCAAATGGAAGTACACACACGGACTACTGAGAAGACACATGTCCTGAACTCACACATGCGCTGAACTCAGACACACTGCCTACAAGCAAGAGGGGAGCAGATACATTCGCTGTTGTTATTGCAGAGAGCAAGCAGCCAGCAGGCTTTGGTGCAGAAGCAGACTGTTGGGTTGTTACAGAATTTTAGTGGGTAGGATCCCATCCAGATCATGTACAAGCCATAATTAGTTTATTATTTACATAGGACATTTCTCTTCAACCAGGTTAATCGTCTTTTGTAACATGGCGTATCTCTGCTGGTTAGTAGCTTATTAGGCACCTTCTTCACAGCCAAGGCTCCTCGCGGCTGTGTTTGAACTTTTTAAAAGATGGGTTTTCTACATTACTGCTGAAAAGCATCGGGCTGACACCACTGCTTTTGTATCATTCGAGTTAGTATCGAGTCTCCACCCTCCTGTATGATGCCGACCCAGTTCGTTAACCATGTCTGCGGTGAGATTTCCATACAGACTCATTTTCTAATAAGCACGTGCGCAAACATCTCAGAAACAGGGTTTTCATGAATTCAAACTGTAAGCAGCACTGGAGACTTAGAAAATGTGTTAGCCGGAACCTGAAACAGGTCAGAGATGATAGTTTTTAAAAGTTGAATTACTATGCAAAATATATATACAATCCATCTATGTAAATGTTAAAGTATATATATATCCATATATTTTCAGTTCACATATGCCATAAGGCAGTAATAATTTAAATTTGTTTTACAAAGAATTGAATTACAAACTTACAAATGTGTTACATAGGACTATGCATTTGGATGTATTACTTTTGATAATATAAAATTATGCACATAAATATATAGATATATAGATATTTAGATATTCAACTACTCATGCACTATTTGCTAGTAGCAAACCATATCAAACAGCAGTATCATTTTTAAACTTGCAAGATGCATGAGGATGCACTAATAAAAAGTCGCCATTGACCACAATATGCCAGTCTTCTATCCAGACCAACGTGCTTCCCAAACCTCACATCCCCCAGTGTCAGGACAGAGACTTCGGCTGTCTACAAGTGGGGAACACTAGGATTTCATTGACAACCCTATAAAACTTTTAAGTTCCAGATTTGATAAGCATCAGTTCCACAGCTGGTACGAGACAGTGAATTATTTCAGTTGTCTGTCCTGTGCTATCACATGTAAATTAGATTCCCAAAATACTTTCACTATATTATTTTCAGCATTCTACAACTGTATTTCTTTTTTTGCTTATCTCTCTATTCTTCTAGGAAATAAAAAAAAAACTCATGAATTGGTAGCATTCATTTAACTCCCAGGAGAGTTGCAGAGAGGTTTATGATGTGGTTTGGTAAATCCAGAAATGCAGCAAGGGAAAGGGTTACTTAAATCCTAAGAGTGGAAGGTGTTTTGTGCTTTAGAAGATACCAAAATTCAAAACACAGAACTGAAAAATGTTTTGGCATCTCCGCAAAATCCTTAACTCTACCTTCCTTCAATCCTAGGGCTCCTTACTTGTGAGGAATTGACATCCTCAGCTTGGCAACCACATACCTGGATAGCCTTGCCCATTGTACGGGATGCTGGCACACTGCGATGAATCACAATACCCAGGAGGACCTGGGGGTCCTCGGATACCTGAGTTTCCGGGACGACCAGGGGGACCAGGAGGGCCTCTTGAGCCTGTAGACCCTGGTGGACCCGTTCTGGATTCTCCTTGTGGACCTAGTGTGAAGTTAAAACAAATACATTTCCCTTCTTGTCAAAAACACCTGAGGCAGTCTCCAATACTTAAGTGACATCTCCACTAACTTGAGGTTATACTGCCATTCACTAGTGCCTGATAAGAAAGCAATTCCATAAGAAATTCCTCGTAAGAACCAAAGAACTTCCTTGTGATGAATTAATGCCAGCAATCCACCTCTGTAGCAATTTAATTTAAGGAAAACTGATGTAGCAAGAATTAAGACAAGCTAAAATTATTTGTGAATTCTCTTGTTTGCTCCCATTCATAAGGGGACAAGTTTGCCTGGTATGGTTGCATCAGGCAGCTAGGTGAGTATCTGGTCCACACCTCCAGTTTATATGACACAAGTAACATTCTTTCTGGACAAAGTGGCACTTAGTTATGATTAATTTAAATGTAAAGACTTAATCATAAGGTTGGTCCTACGTGCAAAGATCCAAAAACCACATAAAGAGAAGAAAAATATGGGGCAGCAAGATGGCTTTGATGAGTAAAAGTGCCCGCTGCCAAGCCTAAAAACCAGAGTTCAGTCCCCAGGACTCCTATGGTGAAAGAAGAGAACCACCCTCTCCAAGTTGGACTCTGGCATCCACATGTACACGATGGAATAAACACACACACACACACACACACACACACAAATAAATAGAAGATAAATAGATATTTAGACAGACAGACAGAAAGATATCTAGACAGACAGATATAGATATTTAAACAGACAGAGGAGTTTTTTAATCTTTAAATAAAAGAAATAATTCCTTTTCAACCTAGTGAAAACAATGCATAAGTCAACTGGACAGCTATTGCTTCCTTGGAACATGCTGGGGAAATGTTGTAAAGGAAAGTTTGTGTCAAGTCTTTCATTTTTCTCATTCTAATAACTCCATATTGAAGCATGCTAAAAAAACAATAGCATTTGGAGGGTATAGTGCAAACAAAAACAAAACAACAACAACAAAAAACACCACACAGAAAGTCCCTACCAAATGAAGGTAATCCTTTAAGTCAGCGACCATCACACCTTCATATACAGAAGCTGTGAGCAAACCCAATGGAGCATGCTCTTTAACAAAGGGAATGGCCCAACTGGACTGTGCACTCAAAGACCGCCAAATTGGTGTAAAGCTGATGCTATGAAGTTGCCTCTCATGCTTTATAGACTTTTCCAATCTGATGTCTTAACAAACCTACCTGGCGGTCCAGGCGGCCCTCGGGATCCTGGAGACCCAATACCCCTTTCACCTTTCTCTCCAGGCAAACCTACAAGAAAAGAGAGAGAGAGAGAGAGAGAGAGAGAGAGAGAGAGAAAAGAAGCATGGGAAAATTTTTATCTGAAAACATGATTTTTCATCTTAAATAATAGTAATTCAAGTAACTCATTTCCTTAGTGAAAACAGAACCTAATTTTTCCCAGAAGTTCACTCCTGAAGCCAAATTCTTTCTAGACATTTGTGTAATTCCAGGTTCATGGCCAAGAAACAAATCTGGCTGAAAGTCAGAGGGGAATTATTTGAAGGATACAAATATGCCTAATATATTGTCAAATAGTAATTAAAAGCAGAGGTCTTAGAGAAGGCCCTTCAGGTAGACTTTAGGAGCTGTGTGTGCACAGCATTGACACCATCAGATAGCGGGTTACATAACTCTTAAACTGGCATTCACTGACCTGAAACATCTGGAAGCAGAAAAATCCTGTTTTTCTTCTCCCCTCCCTCAATTTCATTTATCTACCATGAAATTAAAGTCAAACAAATATCCTAGAACCAGTGCCAGGCCTTGAATGAAGGAATAGAAAAAATTTGGCCCTAGGACCATTGGGCTGCTCAGATGTCCTGGGTGGCTGCTCAGTTCTTGCCACCGTCACAGCACTCAGTCAGAGGTGAGGCCTGCTTCCACTTGCCCAGACCCTGCTTCCCACGAATGCCACAGAAAGCTCAATGGATAGAAATGTCCCTACTGAGATCTGCTGAAAACACCCTTATCACCAGGATACAAACCTGTGAACTGCAAATTACCAAAGGCAAAGGTGGCTCCCAGGCAGCTCGTCTGGACTGTCCAAATAGCACTGAAGTGGCTTGCCAAATTCTGCCCTCCCAATACTTTCAACCTGACCCAATTCCAGCACATGCAAGCTCTTCCTTTATCTCTGGGTAAAGTCAGAAAGACCCACCTCGTTCACCAGGGGGTCCCTGCATCCCTGGTGTGCCAGGGAATCCGGGTCGCCCCCCAGGCCCAGGTTCTCCTCTGGCTCCAGCATCGCCAGGGGGCCCTGGGGGCCCTGGTGGGCCAGGCTGGTTGCGATTTGAGTGGTAATCATTTGGAATCTGATTCAGCATCTGATTGAATCTGCTCATCTGGCCTGTAAAATAGAAAGACTAGTTAGAAAAAAACCCAGGAAGGGAAGTGAGAGACTGGGAAGTTGCTTTCTCTTAGCATCTAAGGAGATCTACCTCCTTCCTTCCTTATCTCTAGGAAGTGTTCTACTTAGTACAAACAATAAAAAACAAGATACAACAGCCACCCAGTACAAAATGACCAAAATGACCTTTGATAGATGGTCATTTCCCCAAAATGCTCAACTCAAGTCATAAGCATTGTTGTGAATATAAGAGTTATCAAAGTGTGAGGTGGCTCTGAAATACACTACCTTCCAGTGTGCTGAATGATGTCACTCAAAGGACAGCCCTTCTGAAATTAGGACAGTGTGTCATTTTTCTAGGTACCTAAGGCAATGACACCCAGATTGTAGCACAAATGAGAACTTTTGTAAGTGTGCACTGAAATTATATATATATTATATATTATTTCTGGGCCTCATTTCCAAGCACAGTAATTCAGTGGGTTCAGAACATGGTCAAGGAACTCTCATTTCTAACAAGCAAATTAAATAATTTGAAGGGATGTGTTCCTCAGGGATCGTGCAGTGAGAAACACTGACTAAACTTCAGAGGGAGAGCCCGGAGTTCAAGGTTGACCTGCACTCCACCTTCAGAGAGAGCGCCCTGAGTTCAAGGTTGGCCTGCACTTCATCTTCAGAGAGAGCACCCTGAATTCAAGTCTAGCCTGCACTTCATCTTCAAGCAGGGAGCTGTCTGAATTGGGAATATCTCTGATCAACTCTGTAACTCAAGTTCTGTAGTTTTCCTAGAATTATTTTAAAAGTCATTCAAATGGCAAACAATGAATTACTACTTATAAGTTGTTCCCAGACTCTGATGGTAAACTATGAATTACCACTCACGAGCTGTTCACAGACTCCGATGGTAAACTATGAATTACCCACTCACTAGCTGTTCACAGACTCAGATGGTAAACTATGAATTACCACTCACGAGCTGTTCACAGACTCAGATGGTAAACTGTGAATTACCACTCACTAGCTGTTCACAGACTCAGACAGTAAACTATGAATTACCACTCACTAGCTGTTCACAGACTCTGATGGTAAACTATGAATTACCACTCACTAGTTGTTCACAGACTCCAATGGTAAACTATGAATTACCACTCACTAGCTGGTCACAGACTCAGATGGTAAACTATGAATTACCACTTATTAGTTGTTCGCAGACTTGTCTTGCAACTGCTCGCATCATGTTCTGGGAAGCAATGTCTCCCTGGGTAATTAAATTTAAAAAAAATAAAATATTATTTCTATAATTTTAGATGTCAACATTTAACTCTTGAAATAAAATTAAGTCAAATTTTAAGAAATACATACCCTATCACCTTTTTCTCCTTTTAACCCAGACTGACCCTAAAACACAGGAATGTCACACTTTAGAAACAGGAAGATAGGGTCTAAAAGAGCAGTTCTCAACCTGTGGGTCATGATGACTCCTTTGGGAGTTAAATGACCCTTTCACAGGAGTCACCTAAGAACATCAGCCAGCACAGATATTTACATTACAGTCATAACAGTAGCAAAATTACAGTTGTGAAGTAGCAATGAAAATAATTTTATGACTGGGGGGCTACCACAGCATGAGGAACTGTATTAAAGGCTCACAACACTAGGAAGGCTGAGAGCCACTGGTCTAAAGTGATGCCTAGACAGAAATGACAAGAGAGAGGCCAGAGCCCGTCATCTGATAAGCCAGCAAAGACACATCACACTTAAAACCACACCACTGACATTTTTCTTATCTGTAAAAACAATCTAATCCCCCACCAAATAGGTGCCTCCCACAGCCTTGCTCAGATGTGAATTTGAGAACAACAATTACTAAAGCTGTGTGCCATTCACTACATAGGCTTGCAGCTGAAATATGTGCACTTGAACTCAAACTGCACTTGAACTATCACACTTTAAGTTACCATAGTTACTTAGTTCAGCTGTTTATAGTGGGATACCCAAAAGCTTGACATCCATTCACTTCAGTAAGAACTAGGGGATTTTCTGTCAGCTCCCTAGATAAATATGTAGCTAATTCTTCCTCCAGCTAATCTTTGTGAATTGAATAGAAAAAAAAACCAGTGTTTTTATTTCTTAATTGTCTCACATCCAAACAACCACATAATCTTTAACATGCTCAATCAGAAGCCCCTTTCGGTCCAGGAGAGAGCCTTTGAGGGCAGGAACTTCCTATCTTTTGGTAGCATCTTTTCAAACTGCCATTACAGAAGGAACATCCAATTCATTAACAATCTGATGTTGGGATACTATTCCAGCCAAACCAACTTGGACCGTTTCTATGGAAACCATTGTAGTTCAAATCAAGGCCTAATGTAACTATACCAATATCCTCTTAACTGACCTCCCTACTTCCTGCTTTTGTTCTTAGTAGCCTATTCTTGATACAGATGCAAGAATTGTATTTTTAAAGAAAAATTAAATTATCCAACTAATAATAATAGTAACAACTCACTTCACATGAGTTCCAAATAAATACATACTGAATTAGAATTATTCTAAGAAAAACTTGTGCTTGGCTTTCTTATTGCCAAAAGTATTATATTTTTGTAGGAATATTAATATTGAATATAGAATTTTGTGCAAACTTCAGTTATTATTTTTTATTTCTTGCTCTTTTGAAAAGTTTCTGATTTACTTTTTTATTTTATTCCTGCTCTAAATTGACTACTTAAATTTTTTGAGAAATAGATTCACGAGTACCATATGTATGTCACAAATACCCTTCCAGCTCCCCACTAAGTCCTCTCATGTACCCCCCTCAATTATTACTGTTTTATACACACATACACACACCCTACTAAGGGAATTTAGTATTTCTTATATGTGCATATGTTTAGGGATGACCATTTGGGGTTGGATAACCTATCTGGGTCTCATGTCTAAAGGAAACTAAGTTTCCTTCTCCCAGTGGCCATTAACTGCCTTTAGTTCTTCATCTAGGAGTAAGGCCTTGGGATATC
>PVIU01021334.1:0-31812 GCA_004026605.1 Ondatra zibethicus
CTAGTATGCCTGAGAGAACATTACCAAGACCAGGAAGGTTAGCCATTTTCAACAATCTATTATCTGGTTTTCCAAGTTTCTGACAACACAGGACAGATTTTCAGAGTGGCTCACAATTCTTTGGACATTCTTTGGATTCTCCTCTGTGAGATATTTCAGAATGAATAGATATTCAGGAAGAAAGAAATATAAGCCTTTAAATGAATATTGATATGCCTATTGCATAATGTTTCTAACTTACCTAAACTGAGGAATACGGGCAGGTGGAGAGATTCAGAATAATTCCCTCTTTTTAAACATAATACAGCACAGAGCTGTTTTTTTTTTTAAAGGAGTTGTGCTTTCAGATAGAGTAAACGTTTAACATTTCATATGAACACGTTTAACATTTCATATGAACACATCAGAAACTACCTTAGAAAGGACCCACTGGGTGGCAAATAAACTTCTCTCTGAGTTCTTCTTCTCTTGTTCATTGATTGTCAGTCTGCAATCAGAGCAGGAGCTGTCAGTCAAACTGGGAAATATGTAGTCAGGGAGAATAGCGATGACAGGTCCTCTGACAGATTAGATGTTCAGAATGATCTCCCAACCAGACAAACAGCACCCAGATAAGAGATTTTAAAAACATGTCTTTCCAAGCAAGTCTGTGGACTGATTAAAAAAAAAAAAAAAGGACAACTCTACAGATCCTTTAAATAGAGACAGTGGTAATTTGACAGCTTGCACAAAGCACGTGCAAGATTAAGCCAGAGAAAATGTCAGCACTAGTGGGTAAAAAGGGCAATGAAACCCACCCCCTAGCCAAGAAGCTACTGCAATTCATGACTACTGGAGAGTCAGTTCTCCTCAGTGATGTGGTCCCATGCTAGACTTCCCATTCTCCAGAAGAGGGCGCTGCACATGGGTTGCATTATCTGGACTGTGGTCCCTGGCCAGACTTCCCATTCTCCAGAAGATGGCCCTGCATATGGGCCACGTTATCTGGACTGAGAATTTTCTTAAAAGATAATATGAAATTTGGAGGGCTTTTGGAAAGAGTTGGAGGAGATTTTTTTTTTGAATCATGTTGTATGTATATATGAGATCATCAAACAAAGAGAGGCAATTTTAAGGAAACATTTTAAGCCAACTGTGGAATCATAGAGTTTTCAAACCTACAGTTCTTTACCATCTGATTTGACAGCCATAGGCTTCAGATCCAACTTGGGTATTGAGTTGTATCTCACACATAACATTAGGGAGCTAGAGACTGCAGCCACGTCCGGAGAGTTGAGACAGAACATACAATTTAGCACACAGACAAGCACGAATGGGTATCAGAACTTGGGGGACACAGTTTATTCTGAAAATGGAATATGAGTATGAGTTTAGTCACCTGTCCAACCATACACATTCAGTTTGTGGATCTTAAAATTCTCTTTCCATTTCAACTTTACAGGTAAACTGAAAGGGGTTTGGGGACTGCCTCCTGTGTAAGTCCTGATACAGTAATAGCAATGCATGTCCCTTACCCAAATGAAATACATGCTTGCTATTTGTACATTTTTAATTCAGAGCAGGTAGACTATAATTTCTAACTAATATTTGGTGTGAGTGTGTGTGTGTGTGCGTGTGTGTGTTGTATGTGTGTGTACATGAAATGCCAGCCACTTAAGGTGTGCAGTTTTAAAAACAAGATTTATTTTAGAATTGTTTTCTTTTCTAATTGATAATGTGGAGAACTTAGAACATGTTGAAACTAATGCACATGTACAATGCTCAGAGCATTCTCTTATAATTTTTCTACAATGTTGAAGATGGTGTCTCTAGATACTTAATGATATTCGGCCGGGGCTTGTGAAATGGAGAATCAAATTCCTTTCTCCTTGTTTGAAGACTCACAGGGGATGCAGAACTGCAGAGCAGTTGAATCAGGTGTTGTGAAGAACCACAGTGAAGATGTGTTGAGAGTATTTAACAGAGGGAAGGATATAGAAACACTGAGCTAAATCTTAGAGGATATGATGTGCTATGTTGTAAAAGGGTAGAATGTGAATAGGTAAGTCAATCCACAGAGAGGGATGCAAGAGAAGCCTGAAATGTCCTCTTTCAGCTTCTTACTCACTCCTCTCTATGATGCCTACTGATTCGTAGTTGGGATTATTGTTTGAAAATAAAGAAAAATATTAAAAATATTCAACTTCTGAACTGTGCTGTGAGTTATCATGGCAGGCAGCATGAGAATTTTTAAGGTATTAATTTCAATTTAACCACACTTATGGAGGATTATCTGTGAGTGGCGTGGGTTCCATTTTGACTGCCATTTTATTTATTTATTTTCCCTGACAGATTGAGAGATTCAGAACCATTTTGTTGAGTGCCCTAAGTGCCTGGCATAAGTTTCCAGAGAGCTATTAATTCCCCTTCTCATGTAAGATGCAGCTTTTATTTAGGAGTGGTTTTAGAAGCAAAGGCACAGTTCCTTATCCACACTCATGGCTTACTTTTGTTCTCTGTTTCTGAAGAATGAGCACCGCTCTCCTGTAGCAGGACATGATGCACTCCCCTTAATGGCACTATTTGAATGATCCCCTCCGTTGTGTAGAGTAGACTCTATTTCATTAAGACTGTCAAAACATCTTTGTAGGAAGGTGTTTTTTATGGCATTACTCAGGAAAAAATGTAAAACGAGAGACTTAGTTCATTTCCACAGTATTAGTGAATTAAAAGTTGTATCTCTGCTGGAAAAGAGGTTAGATAGGGAAGAGAGAGCTCAGTCTTTGGCAAGGGAGGTCAGAGCTTTAGTCAAACCTGGAGCAACTGAACAGAGCAAAAGCCTGAGCCAAAGTACCCAGACAGATTTGCACAGTCCTTGCTCATGAGCCAGGGGCGAGGTTACAGATGAACCTGACAATTAAAGTGACCCATTTCCTTCCCAGTGCCTGTCTCCATATTTGCTGAGAGCTAGAAAATGCAAATTGTGTGACCCAGTATTTCCCCTATTAATTAAATGGTAAAGTATCTGATCCTGAAGTTAGCAAGTTGCACGGAGCACTCTTGAATGCCTACTCTAGTTCACTGCCATACCTCTTTATCTTTTCAAAAGAACGACTTAGAGAAGAAAGGTGTCTACCCTTTGCTACAGGCATCAGAGAATAACTTCCTTCCCATTGGCAAAAGCTTTTTCTGTTCCCTAATTCACTTCTTCTTTTTTTCCTAGCAATAGTGGAAGGGGAAAATTAGACCTTGGTCTCTAGTCTTTATGAAAACTGCTCTTTTCATAAATGAATCTTGATTTGTATCCAGACACCATTAGGTTTTAGTCAGCAAACCTCATGCCAGACATATATTAGATTTAACCTCAGCAACTTATAGATTGAAAGTCTTAAAGTCACGGGCAGACCAGGGGTTCTAAAGTAGCAGCTTTGAAACTAATGTTCATTGTTATTTTTATGAAAGAAATGCATACATGCATGTTCACTATGAAATGTTCGAAACAAAGAAAAGGATGTGTAGGTATGGGAAGAGCATTCCCACCCCACCCCCATTTATACTAATTTCTTGGCAGCCATCAAAACCAACTACTTGGAAATGAGTAATTTGAAACATCTCCTTTTCTATTTTGTTTATTCATGTACAATAATTAGTAAGTTTTGAGGATAAAATTATTTTTTGAGTTAACAAATGAAAATGCTGGTTTTCCATCAAACAGCTCAACAAATCACTTTTTGAAGTGCTGAGACTCGAACCCAGAGCATCTGTGCTACTCAAAGGCTTCCATGAATCTGAGACCATAGCTCCCTCTATTTTTATTTATTTACTAGAAAGTGTTGATTATTCCCATGTGCCTTAATGGGCCAGTCCAGGGCCCTGGTGAACTAGCTTTAAGTACAGAGAATCAGTGAATGTCAAAGCCTAGACAACCTCCCCAGCTGGCAAACACACTGTATTTTGTTTGATTTCCTAACGCTCTTTACTCTCAATTTCCAAACTATGTAATAGAAAACACATTTGCCAAGGACCTTTTCCCATTGCAATGCACATCAGGAAAGAGCTTTCTGGTGAAGGAACCAGGAGCCCAGGACCCATAAATTTGGTGATGGGAAGCTCATTATTGCTGCTAAGAAGTGACTCTCCGCCATCTCTGTGTATGGGAGGCTCTGCCGTGTATGCAATCGGACATCAGTCACTGTGCCGCTTTTCTTCCTACATGCAGGGTAGGACTCAGCCTCTCTAAGGCCCTATCTGTTTGAAGTGCTCCTAGGAGAGAAACCATTTCAGAGTCCCCTACATGACTTGACCTTCAAAATGAGAAGAGAAAAGGGGAAGAAACTGGTGTGTGTGTGTGTGTATGCATGCATTTGTGTCTGTGTTTGTTTGAGTTTGTATGTGTTGTTTGTCTGTTTGTGTCTGTGTATGTGTGCATATTTGCATGTGGATGTATGTGTATGTGTGCCCATGTGTGTTGCAAGAGGTGCGCCGTCTGTGTTCCCGGTGCCTGGTTCCCGGCGCAGGGCCCCTTTGTTCTGTCCTGCCCAGCTCCGGAGCGTACCCGAAATAATTACACTGAAACTGTATTTATTTAATAACTGCCTGGTCCATTAGTTCTAGCCTCTTCTTGGCCAACTCTTACATCTTAACCTAACCCATATCTAGTAATCTTTGTATCACCACGAGGAGGTGGCTTACTGGCGTGAGTCTAACCAGTGTCCATCTTGGGCCGGAGACACATGGCATCTGCCACACTGCCTTCTCTCTCACAGCATTCCGTTCTGTCTACTCCGCCCACCTAAGGGCTGCCCTATCAAAAGGCCAAGGCAGTTTTCTTTATTTAACCAATGAAAGTAACACAAATACACATGTGTATGTGTCTATATATGTTCCTGTGTGTGCCTATGTGTGTGTGTCTGTTTCTTTCTTAGTGTGTATGTGTATGTTTGGTATTTGTGTGTGTATGCATGAGTTTGTGTATATATATGTCTTTGCGTGCCTATATATATTTCTGTGTCTGTGTGTGTGTTTGCATAATATGTGTGTGTTTTCCTGTATGGGTGTATGTGTATTGTGGTGTGTATATGTCTGTGTTTTTATGCTCTTTGTGTTATATATGAATTGTTTTATTCCTTGCTTTTGTATCCATATCTTTATCTCCTGATCTTTCACCCCGTCTCTCTCCTATCAAGTTCATTCCCTTTTTTACTTCTCCCCTCTTTTCTTATCACTTTATTTCTCATATTTTATATTTATAATTTATAAACTCCCTATTTAGTCTACATATCTCTGTCCTCTCCCTTTGGTCCTTATTGGATGTAGCTGTTGCTTCCAGATTTCCTTTAGCATATTTAGAGATCTGGCTGAGTTCTCCCTTGCTGGTGCTGTTTTCTTCCATCCACTGATAGGTGGGAATTATAACCTTTAGAGAAACAGTCCATAGAACTTTCTTCAAAACAGATAGTAGTTCAGTACATAAATAACTCTTCAAAGGGAAAAGAGGAACTTGTGATAATAATGAAATTAAACAGAAATCTGTAGTAAGAGGGCAGGCAAAGAGCATAGAACTATGAAATTTTAATAATGCTTTTATGAAATTTCTTTTTTCATTTTTTAAAAATTTATTTTTTAAAAAACTATATTTTCTCATTTTATATGCCAAATCCATTTCCTACTCCCTCCCCTCCTCCTGCTCTCTCCCCCTTCTTCCCTCCCTTCCCACCATTCACTCCTCAGAGAGAATAAGGATTCCCATGGAGCTAGAAAAGTTCTCCTGAGAAAATTGGAAGCATCGGTGTGGGGAATAAAGGGAAAGCAGAAGGGGAGGAGGGGGAAGGAGAAATAGAGGGAAGGGGTGGAGATGGGGAAGGATAGAGACAGAGAACACAGAAAGAGATATCTTGATTGAGGGAGCCGTTATGGGACTAGCAAGAAACCTAGCATTAGAGAAATTCCCAAGAATCCATAAGGATGACTCCAGCTGAGAAGCTAAGCAATAGTGGAGAGGGTGACTGAACTAGCTTTGCTCTGTAGTCTTAAATGTCATCATAGAATCTACATCTAGCAACTGATGGAAGCAGATGCAGAGAACCACAGGGAATCATTGGGCTGAACTCCCAACATCGAGTAATGCTTTTGAGTAATCAGTGGGTTGTTTTAGAAACAATAAAGACATTTTACAGTTACAGAAGAAACTCCAGGATACAAGGAACCCTTCTGGTTTCTGAGGACAACTGCACACATACTCATACAAATACAAGGTACATGCATGCATGCACGCGCACATGCACACACACACACACACTCAAGGGTGGGGATAATAAAATAAATTTTAAAACAAAGTTGTGTATTCCAAATAGCCTAATGATACACTTCACTGTCTTTGAAAAATAAGAACAAATTGTACTCAACATTGGTGGAAGAAAATAAATGCTAAAAATCAGACCTGAAACAAATTAATGAGGAACAATACAGAACACTAAGAAAAAACTGTTTTATTCTTTAGGTGTGTAAAACAGTAGTGGCATTAGCCAAACTGACCAAAGTTAGTAAACCTGTAGTGGGAGGCTGTTTGCTTATCTCCCAGCCACCTAGACACAAAATAATCATACAGAAATTATATTAATTGCAACACTGCTTGGCCAATAGCCAATGTGTATTTTTAACTAGATCTTACATATTAAATTAACTCATTTATATTATTTTATATTTTACCACCTGCCTTGTGGTAAAATATAAAATAATATAAATGGTAAAGTTCCAGCAGGCGGGCATCTGGCAGCTACATGGCTTCACTTGACTCTGCCTACTCTCTCTCATTCCATCTCATTTTGAATTTTCTGTCTGGTTTTACTCTGTTTAGCCAGTAGTCAAAAGCAGCTTCTTTATCAACCAATGACAATAATACATATTCACAGTATACAGAGCAGAATATCAGATCATAGACTAAAATCAGATGAGAGAAAAATGATTCTATTGATACAAGAGAATGGTTAGGAGATATTCAGAAAAAATCTGTATTTCCATGAACAAAAAACATGGAAGAAATGAATAAATTTCTAGACACATGAAACCTACCAATCTCGAGCAAAGAGGACATAGGACACTTGAATAGATTATTATTAGGCAATGAGATCAGGACAATTATAGAATTTCCCAGCAAATAAAGTCTCCGAACCAAATGTATTCATAGCTGGATTATACCAACCTTAAAGAGGGGTTTACAACTCTTTTGCTTATACTGTTGTATAGCATAGAAAAGAAAGGGGCTGCACCAACTCAAAAGCTGAATGCAAATCAACACCACTTAAAATGACAAAAATAGTGAGCAAACTGACAACTGAGGCCAGTGTCCTTGGATCAACATATTTAGTTTCCGTCTGTGTGATGAACCATTTTCCATCCCCCTACTGATGCAAATAACTCAGACCTATGGGTTAAACCCAATTTATCTTCAACATCTCTTTCTTCTACTCAGACATAATTTTTATTTTGTTTTTATTCACATAGAACAGGAAGTCATATCCATGTTTGGAATTATCAGTGACATTTTGAGTGTTCATAATAAATCAAGGATGAGTGGAATGTTTGTTTAAGCCATGTATGATCAAATTCAAGGAAAAGTCTAGATTAATAAGAACACACTTTGAAATAATTTATTTTCAAACCTGATGACCCAATTGAAATAACTTTTCTGTTACATGTCCGAGAGCTGAGATATGTTTTTATTCTACTGTCTGTCTGACTCAGTGAAAGTTTTACACACGCAAGTGTAGTGCCAGGTATCATGATGTCATTTTGCTCAGATTTATAGATTCTGGAAACATTATTTTTTAGTTTCGAAAAATTACCTGTTCTTTTTTAGCTATTTCATAATTTATGAAAAGGGATAAGAGTAGAATCAATATATTTGTTTCACTAATATTGACTTAAGTGAATAGCACATTAAAATCTTTAGAGGGTTAATTGATTTTTCTCAGTCCGTGTAAAAAGGTTAGAAACCACGTCACGAAGAGTATACTGCAGAGAACTTAAGATGGAGTATGAATTGCTGCTCCATGTAGAATACATGTAGATGCTTGTGCATGGCTCTTAGCTCTCGCAAAGAAGAGCATTCTATGGTGTGACTGTCGACTGACATTAACATCCTTAGAAATATTTTGTTGTGAGAATAAGGTGCAAAATAAGCCATTCCTTCATGTATCCATAAAGGTGTAACCATAAGTAAGACATATAAGCAGCAATTGCTAACATAGTGAGTTGGTAATGAGGAAAAGTTACATCACATTGATTCATTTAAAAAACTCACAGCTCGAAGGCTTTCAGCACTGTGAGTGCTTCTGCTGTAATAGTGTGGTTATGACTGGTCTTGCCCATGTGATGTCATGTTTAGGAGTTGCTACTGGATTCCCACTGAGGTGTGCTGCAGTGAGAATGAAAATAAATTTCTGGTGTCTTAGTGAAGTACGAAATATTCTAGACTTCTGTCCTGGAGATCATTATATCAGTTACTTTACTTTTGAATTTTGAACTTTAAAAATACTTTAAGTATGAATCTCTTGTCTCTGTCATGCCTCCAAGGCAATTTAAAATGACTTCAAGGACATATCTAAGAATTTAATTTTTGATGTGAAATATTAACATCTCATTTATTTACAAATATGGAGTACTTATATTTACTACATACAGATAGGCAGTACATATGTAGTAAGCACACACATATGTACACACACATGCACATACACCAACAATCCTATGGAATTTATAGATAAAATCTTGTGCAACTTAAAGTCAATTGATATCTATATTATATTTATTATAGATAAAAAATTCTGTGTTGTTAATGTAACGTAAGTTTACCTATAAATCAATGTCTCTAAAAGATAACAAAACAATAAAAAGACATTGATACTGAACACAAACATTTAAAATAGCTTGTTATTTTTTAAACATTGTAAGAGGAATTATAATTCAAGGATTTATTCTTTTAGGGATAGTGACTTCAAATCTGTGAAGAGTTTTAAAGTTCAAATCCTCATTTAAGGAAGCCTCACAGAAATGTCTATCATTTAAGAGGTAATCAGATCCTGTTTTTTAGTTTCTTCTAAGCTGAGCTGTCAAATGTCTGTGGGTGGGCATGTATAGCAGCATTACTGAGAACTGCTAACCAATGAGAGAGATGGGATTTTGGAGGTGCCAAGGAGACACACATGCTGAAGTGGAGGGTGGCAGGGGTTCTCAAGCGTGAGTCACAAGTGAGCACCCGGACAGCAAGTGTTCTTGTGACAGAAGGGCCTCCTCACATCATCCTTGCAACCATGCAAGGAACTGACAGGAGCCACTTGATCCTGTGTGTGTCCTTTCATCTTCAAGGCTAGGACGTCCATCTTCTGAGATAGATCATTTGGAGTAAAAGTTAACATCCAATGACTGGATTGTTTGGAAATATCGTCAGCCATTCTGGTCCATGTTATGTGCATATCATGTGTCATAACTATCGTGTCATGTATACTAACTGATTTATCAGCTTGTTCTTGTTGTGTTTGTTGACTGAGGAATTCCGATTAATTGCATAGAAAGAATAACATTCGTATGGTGGGATGTTTTTTATAGACTCTCTTATTGTTTTCGTTATTAAATTTGTGATCATGTAAAGATTTCATTTTCAGTGTTTCATGTTTGGAGACTGTTAAGATACCTCAGGGGCATCCCAATTCAATAAGATGGAAACTGGGGGACTCTGGGCATTACACCAAGATTGGATCTGTACTGTGAGTCTCTTCAATATGCTAGGTAGAGGGCACAGAAAATCCACAAACAGGCATTTCAGACAAAACATTCTACAGAGATAAAAATGGAGCCTTTGACTTTCTTATTTCATATGAGCTCCGAGAAGTGAAGACTGATATTCAAAGATTTTGCTTACTTGTTCTCCTTGTGACAGTGCAAACACCCGTGGGTAGGTTGAACCTGAATTAACTCGCTAAACGCACATATAACATTTATCATTTCTATTGAAATGACTTTCACCTCTGCAGCATTATGAAAAGAGCTTCCTTCTAAAATGGCCCATGCAGGATATTGTAAGGGATTCAGATACAGGTACAATTAAACTTAGCTTTTATAGATTGTATAAACTGGCTCAATACATTTGTTAGAAACATGATTATTACAAATAAAATATATCCTATATTCTTCACATACAAACCATGTCTCATCTCAAAAATTTGTCCAGTTGCCTATCTTTATCTCACCCATGCTCTCACTTGTATATTCTAAAAGCTATCCACATGGAGAAATCTTTGCTTTTTCACTCTATCTTATATCCTTTGGTCTGCCAGGCTAAATTGTATCTATGTCCTAAACACACTTGTCGTGGATATATTTTCACATCTTAAAGATGACAAAGTTGTATCATGCTATCAAAAAAAGAACATTATTTGATGATCCATGGTTAATGGCAGTGAGATTTTCCTGTTTCAGATCACAAGGTTGCACACAAGAACCCTGGTTTCAAGCTCCCAGCATTCTTCACATGAATAGATTAGAATTTTTTTCTGTAGAACTATTGGCTGTAAAATAGCAGAGTTGATCCCCTACTAACCAGACCAAACAGAACAACCCATCAGGAGCATGCATTAAGTCAAGCAAAGGTTGTTTATACCTTTAGACAAGGTTATTTTATCAAGTCCCACAGTTACTACCTACATTCATGATATACCACATGTGGTACCATGCTTGTCTGGATGCAGGAGCCATTGCAGAGGCCATGGAGGGCTGTTATTTACTGTCTTGCTCCTTATGGCTTGTTCCCTATTTTTTCCTATAGCATCAAGAAGTGCTACTCCAGGGGTGGCACCAATTACAAATGGTTTGGCCCTCCCACATCAATCACTATTGAAGAAAAGGCTAACCTACAGCCTGACATAATGGAGGCAATTTTTATGTTGCGGTCTCCTTCTCTCAGATGACTCTAGCTTAAATCAAGTTGACATAAAACTAGCCAGCACAGGTGACACGATTCAAATGACCATGCTGGATCATTCCAGCCCAGTCTAATGACCTGAGATATGGGGCAAGCTAGAAAAACTTGAATTTCTGTCTTCATGGTACAACAAAGTTAAAGACTCTTGAGATTTGGAGTTTGCTTTTGTTTTACAAAAGCCTATCCATGTGTCACATTGCTTCACAAATTTGTCTTTAATTATTCAAAAAAAGATATAGTACCTTCACTTGATGTGCTAGCAACACTGGAATCATAAGTACATCCTTTATCTTATATGTGTGAGGCTATGTTTCTCTAAGAGCTATGGCTCTGAAAACTCCCCTTTATTCCTTTGTCAGGATTAGTGTTGAATAAGTCAAGGGTCCAAGCTTTGGCTCAAATGAACTGAACTGTTTTGACCTAAAATAGGTGCCCTACCACTCCACTGTCAAGTCACTTGTACTGGAAGACACATCTTGTCTACACAGCCAGTGTTTCCAGATGAATCTGTGGGCCAAAACTGCATGGACCTCGGGAACTGCAGTCCCCTTCCTCATGGTGTTTTCCAAAACTGTCACTTAAATAGAGTGTTCCACTTATGGAAGGGCTGCATATAAAACCCACTTTAAGGGTTGATTGTTTTGACAACCTCTGTCTTAGAGAGTGCATCATCTCATCAATTCATAGTATAGGAACTAAACTGCTCATCTTCATCAGATGTAATAATAAACAGATTCTCAAACTATGACTTTAGTGAGAAGCTTATGAAACTCATGAATTGCTTCATACATTTTAAAATAATTTTAATGTACAAACATACACTCAATCCTGCCATCAATAGCAAGTGTGTTGTTTCCAAAGCAAAGTTATGCATAAAAGATGCTGAGACATTAAGTTTTTAAAAGATGAGGACTTAAAAAAGCTTCCATGACTAGCATTTTGTATAATTCTCCATCCAAAATACTAATTTGTTTCAAATTTAATATTCGTACCTAATTACTGAAATAGCATGTTTTCATGGTTGACTTCACTGCAGTCGGCAACATGCTTGACTTCCAACGCATAATATACTGTTTGAAATATTATGTACTTAACTCACTGAACCAAGAAGTAAAATTTTTAAATTTTTATAGTTTTTTTATATGCAGCCACAAACTTTCTTAGTCACTGGCTATACATCCGTGTTTCTGTTTACAGTGCTAAAAGAAACATTGACATTTTAAGAATAACTTCTTTATATTTCTGAGAGTAGATACCAATTGATCTAGACCCCCCCCAAAAAAAATCAATGCTTTGCTGTGACTAGTTTCTCCATCCAGACCAACATCCATCATTAACACTTTTCCCTAAGCCCTCTAATTCCTTCTATTGTACACATGATTTGATTACGTTCTGGACACATCTTTAGCCTACCTGTTCTTGTCCAAACTTATTTTCTCTTTATTCTCTCTACTTATGGCTCTGCCTCTCCTCTCTGTTGATTATTATGAACGTGTTTAGTTGTAACCTATTGGTCAAACATAATGGAATTTCCTGATATCTGAAAATTGGACATCTTCCAAGATGACCAGTGTATATATTTAATCATTTTTATTAAATAGAATGCTTCTGTGACTCTGCCAGGCTTTCTATTATAACACAGAATGATCTGCCAAAAATCATTTTGCTTCTTTGGGAAGATTCTCTTCCCTCTGTGTAAAGGTTGAAATTACATGTTTATTAATAATTATGGTCATATCTTGATATTCCAAATAGACACATTTTAGTCAGTTTAAACATGTTATAGTAACTTTTATGACTAAATGCTCTGTTCTAATTTAAATATATGTGTATGGATATCTGTCCTTCTGTATGTCTAACCTTCCCAATTTATCTTATGGAGTTTAGATTGCTCCCTGTTTCGGGGGTAGAAAACAAACTACTTCCCTTTAGCTTCTTTCTTCTTTGGTTTTCTTGGCTGTCGGTCTTGCTCTCAAGCCAGTAACATTTAGACTTATCTATGTTAACTTTGACAAATTTTAATCATATTTGCTTTGTTGAGCTAGAAGATATGACTTCTGACTGGATTCTTTAGAAAAAAGAAAAAATGCATATCTATATAAGTCCTGTTTCTAGTCCAAGGTTCTAGAATTTGGAAAATAAATAAAGATGGTGTCGGGGTTTTAGCAGAAAAGAAGAAGTGGTGAGTGTCCAACTTTAGCTAGCCCTTATTATTTCTGTGTCAGTATCTGAAGGCATGGCTCTCATAGTTGGAATTGCTTTTCTGCAGAGCACTTGGGAGGAACGATGGTTTTTGTTTGCTTGTTTTGTGTGAAATAGTATGTGATTCCCTTGTCCACAAAACAGCTTTTTGCCAGGATATACGTGTAGGATCTCACTGATACTCTGGGGGAAGCTTACCCGTCACAGGTAAGAAAATGCAACCAAGTGTTTGCACTTCCTTGAAGTAACAGACACCAGAAGGGAAGGTTCAGAGGCACATAATGGAAGAAATAGGACAAATAAAAATGTATCCTTCTCAAGAATTTACTGTCAGTCTTTTGCAAAAATGTTATCTGTCTACACTTTCATTCTGTTTTGGACTCAGGGTCTAAGAATATCACAGTAGAGCTGTAGAGATGGCTCAGACTTTAGTACTTGCTGCTGTTGGAAAAGACCCAGGTTCAATTTCTAGCACCCACAAGGCAGCTCCATCCCCAATGCCAGTCCCAAAGTTTATTATTCCTCATCTGACCTCTGAAGGCACCAGGCATTCATACACTGTCTATGCAGGCAAAACACCCATAAACATTAAACAACAACACACAAAGGTATAATGTTTAATCTCAGGGAAAGCTATTGCTGTAAGGATGTGGAGTCCCTTATACCTATATGAAAGCAGGTCTATCATGACTAATAACAGTTACTATATATGTAAATTAATCAGTAAGTGGCAATACCAAGTAGACTAATGATCAGAATTATTCTCAGAGCCATTTGTTCCAGGGATAAGAAAATATGTTCACATTAAAATTTGCCTACAAGCACTTCCAGAAGATTTCACAAACTTGAAAATAGCTGAGGTGCCCCTCAATGGCAGAGTGGCTAACCAAACTATAATACTCTTACACAGCATGATAGTCAGTGAAAACGATGTAGAAAATATCGATATGCACAACTATGATATATTGATCAGTTTCTGTTTCCTAATGCTGCCTTCTATAGTTACTATGTATCACAAAATTACTACAATAACAAGATCAGAAAAGTAGGTAAAAATCAAACATCTGCAATAACGACATTTAAATCCAAGAAAGTAAACAAGTAGCATCTAATTGGAACACACACGTGCACACTCATACACATGTGTACACCCACACGCAAACACATGTCTTTAAGTACATGATATATATATATATATATATATATATATATATGCATCAGATGTAAATCATTTTAGGGGTTAATTTTCTGACTATCTGCACTCATACCTTCATTTCTTCTTCAAAATGTTCAAATGGGAGCACCCAGTAGCCCTGGAATGAGAAAAAACTCTGAAAATAAATAGGAATTACAAAGCTGGGCAGCATATAAGAGGGGATTAACTTGTTTTCTTGGGTAATTGTGATAGGAGAACAAACAGGAGTAAAAGAGACCCCTAATTGCAAATAATGTACAACAGAAAACATTAAAATTAAACGTATCCCAACTATGAAAATTATTAGTTTTATTATCTAATGGAAATTTAGTCCATTTGGGGAAACTAGTTTCTCATTTCCAGACCAGCAACATACCACTTATCTGCATCATTGCCAGGTCTCACTGAGGCTATTGTGAGAGAAGTATTACAACTCAGTGAGACAACGAACCTCTATGGAAATAAACTTCAGTTATTATTTTGCTTATATATAGGCTGATACTGTGAGATGTCTAAAATATAGTGAATTCTGCATTCATCACCACGGATGACATCTTAGAGGGACAATGAGATTCATTTAGATGCTTACTTCTTGGACATTAAGCAAACCTGGGGTTTGTCTTAACTAGTTTTCCAGACACTCCTTCATGTTGGATAATGGGGCCATTACAGGGTCAGTACTGAGGACTGAGTAGAATACTGGATGTCAAGACACCTGCTCATGATTGTCCCTCCAAAGATGATTGCCAGAATAGGTCGGTTTCTAGTTTATTGTTACAAGGTTTCAAGATAAAGTTGATATATATTCTGATTGTAAAGCTGTTGGGGGCATGTAGAAACTGATCTTCACCATTTATTTTTGTTTTATCAGTCTCAGAATGCTGTGGGGGGGGGAAGCATGCCAGGTACTGAGTCATATGATGTTGAACATGTTGGCATGATTTTAATCTTTTCCTGAAATGATTCTTGAGGAATTTGTTGACATTTAGATATATTAATTGCTAGGGTCTTCAGTGCTTTTGAATATTCTTAAATAATCCAATATTGAAAGATTTTTAAGCTATTTTTTTAAAAATCTATCCAAGGCATCATAATCTTATATGAATTATATGAATAGAATTTTTTTGGTGTTAGACTATAATGTAAAAATTCAGTTTCTAAGATTGAGGTGAAAATAAAAATCTGCATATAAACATCAAATGTGATTAGAGCATCCCAAATTTAATTAAGAACAGTAAATCAAAGGTTATTTCAGGTTAAAACGTAGTTTCAGCTTTTTCTCAGTACATATGTAACCAAGGGCTTTACATATGCCAGACAAGACTCTCTCTCTCTCTCTCTCTCTCTCTCTGTCTGCCACCTCACTCCCTCTCACACACGGACACTTAACTTTCTATTTATCTTTTATTGTGTTTTCTACTTATACTTTTTGCAAATTTATTTATTGTTCCTGACTAAATGAATATAGGGTTTTTTACATTCTAAAACATCATAGCATATGTTCTAGATAGAGACAAGAGATGAGAGTTTATCTTTAACTTGTTTCCTGTTCCTTAAGGAGAACTGGTGTGCTAACTTCTACTTTTATGTGATACGCATCATGATATACTCTAAAGAGTGATTGATTTTTTCAATACGCAGTTTTCTGCTTTAAACTCACGTAAAACCATTTCGATTTCCAGCTCCTGCCTGAGTAACTTGCCAAATCTGATCAGGTTTCAAAGGGTAAAGAACTTCAAAGAAATGGAGTTTACAGATGATAAGACCTGGAAATGGTGTATCCTGTGTTTAATGAAATGGTGACGGCACAAAGAAAAAGGTCAACCTCAGCAAGGTGTTCAGAAAAAGAGAAAAAATTAATTTCTTCATCTTCTAATAAAATTCAATTTACTTTAAACTTGCCCAATAAAATGTTTGGCTAGCTCATATAAACAACATTATGTGAGTCTTAATTTTAGTAAAAATCACTTCATTATTATAAGTTTAGGCATTCTTATTATGACATTAATTTTTGTCAGGACAGTGAATTCCATTTAAAGGTAATGTTTTATAGCAACACACTGATCTCAGTTGTTCTAATAATACTATGTAAGGACATAGAGAACTGCTGAATGAATATGGAATTATGTGTGTACAGGTTTGTAGATTTTCATGTGTGTAGACATTTATGTATGAGTGTACATGTATCTGAATGACTGTGCATATATGTCTAAGTATACAGCAAGGATAGTGAGTGTATATATACATGAGGATGTTGTTTAGACTTTTATGGGTATACCTGTGTGAGTGTGTGTGTGTGTATGCTCATGTGTGTCTCTGTGTGTATACATGGGTGTGTTTATGTGTCTGTGTCACACCTGTATGTGTGACATTTGGAATATGCATGTTTATTCAGTATCCCTGCACACCAAATTCACAGGATTCTCATTAAGAAATACAGTTTGGTTAGAATCAGGACTGTCTTCTCCTGTTGTTTTGTGTGCATATTATCGCACTACCTTACTTTATGTTGAAAAGCACAGAAGACCATTTTGAATCCCAAAACCACGTATTTGAGGATGAGGCTGAGCAAGAAGAAATGATTTAGAATAATAAAGTTAGGGAAATGAGTCATACAAATGGCAGTAAAGAGAGGACAGAGGATCACAGTCTACTTTCACAGGGAATGCTAAGAAATACAACAGTTTCCATATTGGCCGAGATACAAATATTTATCATAATATTCAGAAGAAATTGAAAAATGTCATTTTTGCCTCAAAACAGTCCATTGCATTGAAAATATTCTCATTGAATATAATGTCAAATGCATTTTAAGGGCTACACCTATATCCAGTATAGAATTTTTACAGTGTCACTCAGAACTTTAATTGGGTAACTTCACAGAAGAAACACACAGGTTAAATGAGACAAAATGCTAACAGTTAGCTTTTACCAAAACACATGGTATAGGTGATTATTTACTGAAAAATGAGTCCCTTCAGAAAGGCACTTTTGACTGAGGTTTGGTTGATTGAATGAGAATAATTTTGGGTTGCATAGTAGAGGAGATAACAAGATAAACAACCAAGACAAAACTTGTGTTGGAAGGGCCCTCTTCCATCAGAATGCTGAGAGCTGTAAACAGCATATTTCATATTTTAACCTCTATTGTGCCCAGCAATGTGCCGATCCATGAATGGTACAGATAGGCAAAGGCACTACTTTTCTCTTAGTGGATGTGGAGGTGTTGTTCTGGGGTAGAGCAGAGACCCACACTAGGAACAGAATCAGTGTGAAGCATCTCAGAAATCAGGAAATTGGAGGTCTCTTTAACAGCAGGGCCCAGTAGAAAACCACTAAAATGAAGGGTTTTTGAAAAGTCTGCAATTGTTACTCACATACATTTTCTTCTTAAGTAGTAAATAGGGACCAAAATTTCCCCACAGTGTTTTCATCACAATTTAGCTGAAGCACAGCCTCGTGTTGCCATTTACAATTCCCTGCTTACATTTAATATTCATGCAATGTTGAATTAAATAAAAACCTGGAGCTCAGCTCTTGTTCATTTGTTGTGTATTTCATGGAAGCTGCATAGAGTTCAATAGAATATGAAAATATACACTATTATACTCATTATGAGCAAAGCTACTCACTGGTAGGCCACCCTGGGAAATAAACTTTCTTTTCAGGCAACATTTTTCTTACCTTTTACCGATACCTAGTTGTTTTATTTCCTATACTGAATGCAGCTGGTTTTGAAAAAATAATATCTATAAGCATATTCCTTTGTAAATTTCATATTTCACCTCCTAAAAATGCACCATAAATTTCTTCAAGTACTTCAAATGTTTTTAAACCCAGTTTCTTTATCATTAGTTTTGAATCCCTTCTACCTATCATAAAACACATCATCATTACCTGGGCCTATAGTGTGTGTTTTTACCACCTTTGTGCTAATATCTGTTTTAACTCACTTGTTCTTTTTATTCTCCTTACAATTTTTTAATTAATTGATTATTTTCTAAATTTTTTTTTCTCATTTTGCATTCCAATCCCAGTTCTTGCCTCCTCCCTTCCTCCTGCTTCCTCCACCTTCCCCCACACCCACCCCCCATCTGCCCCTCTCTCAGTCTAGCACATTGTTTTGAGGCAGGACCAAGGCCCTCCCCACTATATCTAGGCTGAGCAAGGTATCCCTTCAAAGGTAATGTGTTCCAAAACTCCAGTACAAGCAGTGGAATGGAAGCCCACCAACTGTGGCCTGACAGCAAGGAATCCAGCGTAGGCCCAAACTAGGCCCTCTGAAAGTGGGTGACAGTTGTATGGTTAGGGCTGTCTGTGGGGCCACTGGCAATTAGACCAGGATTTATCCCCACGGCTTATACTGGCTTTCTAGAACTCACCTGATCTTAAAGTACATATGTTCCCACTTCACATATGACATTATTTTTTCCTAAGAAATTCATCAAGATATTTGCCTAAATCTGTCTTTCTAGACAGGTATGCACCTGGAGTTAAGTGTGAATTCTTTCTCTCACCTTAATTTTTTTTTCATTTCCCATGACTAACCATCTCTCACTTTCTTCTCTGATTTTCAATAATAAAATAAAACCAGAAAAATCTTAAAACTTTTAAGACTTTCAATAACAAAGCTTCAGGCCAGAAGGCAGAGAGAATGACTGAGAAAAAAATGCAATGGGGTAAGAGTCTTCAGAAAGAGTGTTCAAGAGTGGGTGGAAGCTCAGCCTTTTGTGGCCATGGAAAAACACCAGTTGTCCTTGTCCTTTTGACATATAAAAGCATAAGTAGCAATGAAGAAAGACTGGCCAACAAGACCAAGTTTAACATTTGCATGCACCCCAAGGCCTGACACAGTCCTCCAGACTGTTTCTAAAATATCTTGCAAAAGTTCACTCATCCTAAAGATTGGGAGTGACACAGCCACCTCTTGTCATCTGGTGATTAAGACCATCTTCATCCAAAAGACGAAGCAACTTTCAAACCCTTTACTCAGTTATTTGTAAATACTTATGATTTGCTTTGTTCTGCACTTCTCAAATAATATCTACAAAGGAGAAGTGTTCCATGGTTGTCTTCAACACTAAATATTATTCATTAGAATATTTAACATGCAAGTTTTATGTAGATAGCATTATTCTTAAGTTCTGTCCTTTATTTTTGTATCAGTGATGAGGGATTTAGGAAAACCTTTTCAAATCTCATGCATACATTCTGTTTTGGAGAGGCCCATTCTCAATGTGAGAGCATTTTAAACACAGACGAAACATCATTCTGTACTACTGTTAAATATCTGGGACTCTGTGATCCCTTTCTGTATATATAGAAGACAGGGAACATAGTGATACTATGCTCCTGGACTTGCCCTTTCCTACTGTGAACCGCTGACTCTAGAGGGCTCTGTTTCAGGTTCTCTGTGGTAATGATCACTTATTAAGGGCTCAACCTCACTCTCTGATGAATAAAACCTGCTCCATGAGCCATCTAGATTTCAGGTAGTCTGAATTTATAAGACAAATGGCTTCTTGGACTGATATGTTTAATTAGATAATCCATAAATATTAGCGGAACTTGATCTTACCGGTTCAGGTAGATTGTTTGCATAAAGCCCAGGCCTGTATAATTCTACTTCCCCAATTGTCTTATTCTTGTTAATTACTTGGAGAATATTTAACAGAAGCCAACCAGCATGCACAAAAAACAGTGAGTTTCTATAACCAAATATTTTTGATTTAAGTGCCCTTATTTCTATTCTTCCATGCACATACAATTGGTCCTAAACACATAGCTACATCTACAAACTAAATGGTGATTTACTTTACTTGTTTTCAAGACTCCTATAAACAAATGAGTTCAAAGAGAACATAAAGAATGTGTAGCTCAATCAATAAGATGAAACAGCAACCTACAGATCTGACAGAGGAGAGCTGATTTCCATAATATATAAAGAACTCAAAAAGCTATATATTAACAAACCAAATAATTCTGTTAAAAATGGGGTACAGATCTAAAGAGGAAATTCTCAACATAAGAATCTCAAAGGCTGAAAAATACTTAATATGTTTAGCATCCTTAGCCATCAGGGGAAAACAAAACACCTCTGAGATTCCATACTGTACCTGTCAGAATGGTTAAGATCAAAAGGACAATACACAGTTCATGCTGGAGATGATGTGTTCACTGCTCTGTTGCTGGTATGGTACAAACTTGTACAGATACTTTGGAAGTCAATGTGGAAGTCTCTGAGAAAACTGAGAATCAATCTACCAAGAGACCCAGCTTTACCACTCATGGGCATATAACCAAAGGATGCTCAATCATACCACGAGGACCCTTGCTCAACCATATTCATATTAACTTTATTTGTAATAGCCAGAACCTGGAAACAACCTAGATGTCCCTCAACCACGAATGGATAAAGAAGAAATAGTACATTACACAATGGAGTATTTCTCTGCTGTTAAAAATAAGGACATCAGGAATATGAAGGCAAATGGATGGAACTAGAAAAATCATCAGAGTGAGGTAACCCAGATTGAGAAAGACAAACAAGGTCTGTACTCACTCATAAATGGATATTAGCTGTAAAATAAAGGATGACTATACTATAACCCACAGACCTATAGAGGATAGGTAACAAAGAGGACTCTAAGAGGGACACATGGATCTCCCTGGAAAGGGGAAATAGAAGAAATTTCTTGAGTAGACTGAGGGCAGGTGGGGAAAGGAACATGAGCGATCAGGTCGTGGGGATGAAGGGTTGGAGTAGAGGGATGGGGTATAGGGGTTCAGGCAGAGGGGAGAATACTGAAAGAGACTATTGGTAGTGGGAGACATTTTGGGATTAAGTACAAACCTAGTGCTATGGAATCTCCCACATATCTACAAAGATGACCCGGCTAAGACTCCCAGAAATAGTAGATATGTATGTAGCCTGAACCAGCCATCTCCTGTGACCAGATTGACGCTGAGCTCAATTGTCATCAGAAGGGAGTCACCCAGCATCTGATGGAAAAAGATGCAGGTTCACAACCAAAACTTAGGCAGTATTCAGGGAATCCTGCAAAAGAGGAGTAGAAAGGATTGAAGGAGCCAGAGGGGTCAATGACATTATAAGAGAATTCACATAATCAATAAACCCGGGCTCATAAGAGCTCATAGAGACTGAACTGACAACCAGGGAGCCTGATGAGACTGACCTAGGCCCCCAGAAAAAGAATGTGTTGCTTTGTTTCTAAGCAAGAGAAAGCCAGGAGACTCACTTCCATAAGCAGAATCAGATCTACAGTTTCCTCAGAGATTTAGACATAAATGAAACAGACACAGGTCACATTTAGGCCCTGTCCATCTCCCATTTTTTTCCATAATGATCTAATAATAGTTGTTTCAAGACCTGTGATTTTTAAAACTAGAAAACAACAGACTTAAAACAAAAGATTTAACAGGTAAAATCTTTTATTTCTCTCCAGAAAATTTGACTTCGGGGAACTCTGGATAGTGTAAGAATGGCATACCAAATTCTAGAAAACCTTGAAGGTTTTGTTGTCTTTAAATTTCAAATTTCATCAAGGGACAATATATGTATTAGTGTAATTCAGTGTGGTATGCAGTGACATTTCACTCTCATGCACAAAATTGGGGACTAGACTTAATCGCCTTGCTTCTCTAAGTAATATCTCCAATAGATGTTACTAAAGATGTCATCGCCCTGCTTTGCATGACAAAGACTGATCAATGAGTAAAAATGTGAGTTGGGCAGGAGTTTGACATTTTACTTCTCTCTGTTGACCATAAAGGGTGGCAAAGAATCTTACGTTTGTAAAAACAGTTTTTGGAGAAGTATATATTGGTTCTAATTTAAATATAACAGAATGTCAGCTTGTGTTGAGATATCACAGTTCAATAATATGTCCAGTCTCATGCTTTCATGTGTCATTTACAAGCACATCTAAGAGAATATTGTAGTGGCCTTTAAGGAATTTTGAAGCCACTTTGAACTCCCACTTGAGCAGTAACCCTAAATGAGAGCCCTTGTTGGTCCTCTGGCCTTCACTGCCCACTATATATATATATATATATATATACATACATATATGTGTGTGTGTGTGATAATTCTAAAACGTGAGTTTGATCATCTTGTTTTAAATTTTTTTTTTGCTACTACAGTAAAGCCTAAAGCCTTTAATAATTGTATATGGCTTTCACAAACTTCTTCCATGCTTCATCTTTCTTTACATACCATTCTTCTGAGGATTCAGCTACTTTGAGATTTTTCTCAGTTCCTTGAAAGAGGTATGCTAGTTGAGAATGTTGTCCATGGTTTATAGTGTTTCACTGACTCTTTGCAATTAGGTGGACAAACAGCTATAAAGATGTAAGTCATCACTTTAGAGAGCACCCAAACTTTTCCTTTAAATCTTGTGTGTGCCCCCTTATTATTTACTTGGTATCTTTTGCCATGGAAATAGGTATCTCAATTCTCAATACTGGTAATGCTGTATGGAGACAGTGTACCAATACCATTGTTAGTGCCTGTTATGTCAAATATAATGCAAAATAGGAATGAAGCAAAGAAGATATGCTTAAGAACAAGGAAAAAAGTGAAGGTAGGCAATTATTTGAACAAGAAAGAGGTTCAAGAAGTTAACACAGAAAAAGTGAATTCAAAATGAAAGTTAAATTTATGGTATGACAGAAAGGCTTTCATTACAATAATTAGATAGCTCCAGCAAGTTTTAAAAAGTAACCTGGAGGGAAAATATGACTAGAATACATACATAGTATTTAAACTTGTGATGTTTTAATGCATTTCTGTATATTATAGTTTTTATAAAGATTGATATCTACTTTTAGGTGCATATTTTGTAATTTGCTGATGGTTCTGAGGATATCAGGAACAACTAGAAACAGATGGATAATCATTCTCTCTGTATTAGTTTTTACAACTCCTTGTATATAATTTTTTAAAATAAAAATATGGAAATATAGTGATAAAGTGAATAAAGGGAAAAGTACAGAGGATTAGTAGTACATGAATAAATCAATAAGATATAAACTATGCAATAATATAATAGTATATAATAATGTAATATTAGTATAGCATGATGGTAAGTTAAAAATGTGCATACATTCATCTTGTTTCAAAAGTGCTTATTTTAAATCTATAGTGGTGATAGCTATAGATTATAAGATTATAGCTTAGAGTCATTTAAATGTGCAAGGGAGCTTCAGCATTTCCTTTTAGGAGTTTCTCAATTCCATGGTATCAAAAGTTCATAAATTAGATCCTAAAGACCTAGCATGTTTATTTTTATGGCATGCAAAGATTATCTTACTTCATTGTTCTAAATTCATAGTGATTTAGTTAGTTTGGACAAAAGCTTCACAGTGTTAGAGATAATAAGAATGAATGATGAAATCCCACAAATAATTAGAATTTTAGAAGACTGTTGGAATGTCCCACTATTTTCATGTACTGACTACTAATTAGTAAGACTGAGTAAATGCAGAAAAATTTAGGATGTTAAAGATAAAATATTTACAGAAATATATTTTTCCTGGATCAAGTAGTTTTGGAATGAAAATTCCATTTAATAAGAGATATTTATATGCTGAGACCATTATGTTCCTCATTAAAGAGAATGCTAAGCAATCTGTTGGCTTGATTTCCTCAATCATTTCTTCAAAACTCAGTATATTTTGTGTAAATGCATTCAATACAGTAAATTCCATCTCTTGCACTTTTGAAAATTATAATTTCAAAAACAAATTTCTGGAGGAGTGATCAACTTCTAATCCAGTGAGGTTCCATTAAGGTCCTTTCTTTAGAGATTTATGCGGTGTCATGTTAAAAATGTGCTCAGTTGAGGGGAAATTATGATATTGTACATAAATCGTGAAAGACTTCTAGAATCATTCCTACTACCAGGATCAATGAATGCCTTGGGGCAAGTAGCCTAACTGTTTACATACCCCTCTCACAGAGTTTATTGTTCTTCCAATGCAAACTTCACAGTGTTTTTACAGGTAAAAATTAATCAATGAATTTATCCTCTCACTTAAATTGAGAAAGAATTTTATTTAGAGATGCCTGGACTGAACCTCACTGTCCAGATTGAGGCTGTCTTAAGCTCTCAGCACTCCTCCTATCTTCCCTCTCTGAGCGTTGGGATTGCATATGTGAGTTGCTGACTCAGATTAAAAGTTACTTTCAAAAATAATACTGTGAAAGCTGGTGTGATGGTGGCATACACGTTTAATCTTAGCACTCAGGAGGCAGGGCCAGTTGGATCTATAAGTTGAGGCCAGCCTGTTCTACACAGTGAGTTCCAGGACAGTCAGGGCTGCACAGAGAAACTCTGTCTCAGACAAACCAAAAGATCAGCAAACAAACAAACAAACAGACCTGTGTAGGACAATTAATAAAAACCCAGAGACAGATATTAGGGTTCAACTCAAAGGTCAAAGAAACGGAAACAACCAACCACTAGGCTCTTACCCCTACCTCAGTCCAAAATGGTTATCCTGCCTCCGGGAATCCTCAGAATGAGACAGACAGATTGTGAGCTATCTCCTCCCATCTTATTTTTCTCTCTAGTGCTGGGATTAAAGGCATGTACCACTACCTCCCAGGTTCTATTACAAACAAGTGTGGCTGCTAGCATTAAGGGAGTGTGTCCTCCTGTCTGTGTTATGCCAAAACCAGGCTGTTTTCAAAACAGTAGCTCTGTAGGAGAGTTTGAAATCAGGGTTTGTGATGCCTCCAGAAGTTCCTGTATTGTACAGGATTGTTTTGGCTATCCTAGGTTTTTTGCTTTTCCGAAGTTAAGTATTATTATTTGGAGGTCTCTAAAACATTTTGCTGGGATTTTGATGGGCATTGCATTGAATCTGTAGATTGCCTTTGGTAAGATTGCCATTTTAACTGTTAATTCTACCTACCCAAGAGCATGGGAGATCTTTCTATTTTCTTGTATCTTCTTCAATTTCTTTCTTCAAAGATTTAAAGTTCTTGTCATACTGATCTTCCACTTGTTTGGTTAGAGTTACTCCAAGATATTTTATGTTATTTGTGGCTACTGTAAAGGGTGATGTTCTCTGATTTCTTTCTCAGCCCATTTATAAACTGTATAAAGGAGAGTTAATTTTTTTTTAGTTAATCTTATATCCTGCATCATTATTGAAATGTTTATGAGTTTCAGGAGTTCCTTGGTAGAATATTTTGGTCATTTCTGTAAACTATCGTACTATCAGCAGACCTGGATATCAATCCATGCACCTATAAACACCTGATTTTTGACAAAGAAGCAAAAAATGGAAAAAAAAGTATATTCAATAAGTGGTGCTGGTGTAACTGATTATCAACATGTAGAAGAATGAAAGTAGATCCATATCTATTGCCATGCACAAAACTCAAGTCCAAATGGATCAAAGACCTCAACATAAAACCAACCACACTGAACCTCATAGGAGAAAAAGTGAGAAGTACACTTCAATTCATTGGCACAGGAGACCACTTCCTAAATATAACCCCAGCAGCATAGAAACTGGGACCAACAATTAATAAATGGGACCTCCTGAAACTGAGAAGCTTTTGTAAAGAAAAAGACATTGTCAACAAGACAAAACAGCAGCCTACAGAATAGGAAAAGATATTCACCAACCCCACATTGGAAAGAGGGCTGATCTCCAAAATATTGAAAACCTCAAGAAATTGGTCATCAAAAGAACCAATAATCCAATAAAAAATGGGGTACAGACCTAAACAGAGAACTCTCAACAGAAAAATCTAAAATGACTGAAAGATACTTAAGGAAATGTTCAACATCCTTAGTTGTCAGAGAAATGCAAATCAAAACAACTCTTAGATTCCATCTGGCACCTGTAAGAATGGCCAAGATCAAAAACACTGATGACAACTTATGCTGGAATGGATGTAGGGTAAAGGGAACACTCCACCGTTATTGGTGGGAGGGCAAATTGGTACATCCACTATGAAAATCAGTATGGGGATTTTTCAGAAAATTAGGAAACAACCTACCTCAAAACACGGCAATACCACTTTTGGGTATATACCCAAAGGATGTTCAAAAATGCCACACGGACATGTGCTCAACTATGTTCATAGCAGCAATATTTGTAATAGCCAGAACCAGGAAACAACCTAAATGCTTCTTGACCGAAGAATGGATATAAAAAATGTGGTACATTTAAACAATGGAGTACTATACTATGGGAAAAAATAATGACATCTTGAAATTTGCAGATAAATGGATGGATCTAGTGATATTGAGTGAGGTAACCAGACCCAGAAAGACAAATATAATATATACTCACTCATAAGTGTCTTTTAGACATAAAGCAAAGAAAAACTAGCCAACAATTCACAATTCCAGAGAACCTAGACAACAGAAAAGACCCTAAGAGAGACCCATACATGGATACAATATACATGGGAAGTAGAAAAAGTCAAGATCTTCCGAGTAAATTAGGAGTGTGAAGGGAGGATGAAGGGACAGGAGTGAAGAAAAGTATGTAACTCAATAAAAAATTAAAATTAAACAATATAAAAAAGAGAGAAAAAAAACCAGTGTGTGTCACCATTGCCTTGTCAGTAAGGCTGACTACTGGGGGCTGTTTAATCTCTGAACTTCAGGCAAGCTTATTTACTAAAATACAAATGAAATATCACTACAGACTTGAAATACATGTGGAGAGTCTGTAGAAGTAGCCCTATGTTTTGAATGGAAATTACAACTTATTATCTTCAAGTCAGGGAAAACCTTGACTTCTTCTTTTGTAGAAATGCCAAAGGCCACACATCAATGTCTACGAAGAACCACACCAGGACAGCGTGTGACCTTGTCTCCTACTCTCATTAAAAGTCTGGAATACCATCCTTCAATATTTAAATATAAATTCACAGAACACACATTTTTTTCCTATAAAAGCCTAGTCTTTATTCACATTTCATCACCATAATACTAGAAACGTAATTCTCAATTGCTCGGCTAATGACAAGTACCATTCTGTAAAAATTTCAACCTAACATTTCAGATTTTGTGAGAGGTAGGTCTTCAGATGAAAATATTTTAAATTCCCTAAATCAACTAAGCCATAATGTATTATATTCTGAATTATATTTTGCAAGTAATATTGTTTCAATTATAATAATTTGAAGATAAGATGAAACTAATCAAACACCTGCCTATTTGATGCCTTGTTTTCAAGTTCAACTTCATTATAGTATGATTAAAAAATTAGATGAGGCAGCATATACATAAGACTTCTAGATACTGTTAAACCAACTCTTCTTAAACACATTTTCATTATTCAAGTCATCAACTTTTACTAGTATCTTAGTCCTTATCAAAATGATAGGATAAGGATACGTACCAATAACAATCAGCTGTGCCTGGCCAGTTCTTCAAATGGAATGCTTGTAAAGTTGCAGTGCATTCAAACATAGCATTTTCTGTTATAAAACATGTTAGTTCATATGGTGGTCATAAATTTAATATGAAAAGTCTGTTTATTGATATTCAGTAGTATTTCAAAATACAGAATTATTGTTACCTTCCAAATTCATATGCAACTTAATATTGGAAAGAAATTAATTCCGTGTTATATTTCTTTTCGTTGAAATATAGGCATTCTCTTACTGTTTAATAAGGCACATATTGTTCAATACCTGAAAATTAGTTCCTCATTAAATACACACTTTTTTGTGGTGCACTTCATTAACCGAGAAATCAGAAGTTAAGCTTCTGGCCATTATGATGAAGCATGAGAAATGGAGACTTTTTTGGAAATGTGTCCCTTGTTCTATTCAGTTACCTTCAACCACTTTGCAGGATGATATGTTATGGATTGTTACTCCAGTGTTACTTCCAGTTTTACCGAAATCAAATGATTTTTGAAAGACATCTCCTATAGAAACCAGAGAAAGAAGGTGCTTGCTTACCTGGAGACAAACAGTACCACTTTGGAGTACTAATGTGTAGTAGGATACCTAAAAGAGAACGAGTGACTACGTGGAGTGCAAGAAAACTTGAATTGTTAACAATCAGGAAAAGGCAAGATGCTGTTTATAGAATCCTAAGACACCTTGGAGATCATTCCATCTTGTTTTAGTGGTCAAATCCTTGGGCTAACATACAATTCATGGAGCAAGGAAATAAAACAACACAAAAAAGTAGAAGAGGACTCTCTGCTTGCTTCATTCATAACATAAATTAGTCAGATGTTTTAGTGAAAAACAAATTGTTTTTAAAATTTCTGTCAAGTGTATTTTATTCTTTCATAATTATATGGTTAGGCAAAGACATTAGTGATACTGGCGTTAAGATTCAAGGTACTTACTACTATTTTAATTCTTTATGGACCCAAAATGTTGTTTAAAATCAGTTTCCTGAGCCAAGTAGTAACTATTCTGTTATTTTAAGGCAAAAATAAATAATTGAACCTAGATTCCCCAATATCATTCCTAGACATAAGCATAAAGCTGCCAGAGATAACTGCGTTTTGTACTGAGTCGCCAACAAAAGTCATGAAGCCACATCGGCTACTATTTTGGTAATTCCCACCATGTAGATGCATAAAAAATTCCCATCCTTTAATGATGATAGCAAATACCCAAGGTATTCTTTTATGAGGAGTAAGGCTGATCTTCACTCACAGTCTAGGGTCTTTAGTTCAAGTTGGTGGTTCTTACTACCTTTCACTCAGTGATGCACCGAGCATGATGGGAGCCTGATAGGAAGATGATTATATCACAACACTGAAGAGGAAAAAAATTAAAGAAGAAAGGGATAAGCCTCCAGTGTCACAAATAGATGTGCCCCACAGTCTAACCTCCTTTGTGTAGACCTTCCCTTCTGAACCATCCTTCCACTAGCATCTGACAGTGCTGTAAGAGGGGGAACCAAATGGTATCACCAAAGCTCTGGTGTGCTTCACACAAGATGGAAGCATATCTGGAATGGAAAAAGAGTTTCTCCAAATATTAATATGGTTTCTCCTACCTCACACTGTAGTTTATATTTTGTGTCTCTGAATCTGATATGTATTATTTATAATAAATGCTATATTAAGATCTTAGATTGGATATGAATGAGGGCTACTATCTTCTCAGATTTGAAATGTCAGTTATAATTTAAATAAAACCACTGCATCACAGGAGGTTTAAAACACTGGTGATAAAATTGAGCAACACATAGGATTCAGTGAGCCTAATTAAGAAAATAACAAATGTGAAAGGTGTTTAGGATATCACATGACCTCTCATATCACACTCCACCTCCTCCCAAGGTGTAGGGGTGATCTAGAAAAATCAAACAGACAAAAATAAGATCCAGAGGTGGTAGATAACTACAGCCAAACAATTTCATGAGGACATAGCAGGGAAGTTGAATATATCAGCTCATGGGATCTGCTGCTACCTGCACATGACCTACACAAAATCAAGCCTGACAAACTTTCAGCATGGGATGGGGAGAAGGGCTCATGATGTCCCACCCCCAACTGGGAAGCTCGTGATGACTGATGGAATGGGGAGAGTCTGTTTTCATTAGGGATGAAGCCCCTGAGAGGCCACCCTTGCTCAAGCAGATTGATAATCATACATGCAGAAAGGAATTAGAGGACTCAGTAGATTTTTAAAAAGCCAAAAGCATGTGGATGTGAGAGGGAAAAGCAGTGTGAAGAAATGAGTAGACATTGGAGGGCAAGAAACGAGGAGGATTTAATCAAAGCACAGACGCATGGCTTAGGATTCTCAAGCAATACATAAAGAGATTGGAACCCCATATGCCTTAGAGTGGAGGGAGGGTGCATAAACTGGCTGTGTACTTCAGTTCCCACAGTTTGAAACCCTGCTAACTGAAGTGTCAGACTGTGGCAAGAATTTGCACATTTGGTAGTTGGCACAGAAACCCATATTTAATAGTCAGTCACGAAACAGCTTTGCGGAATACAGAGGAGAAGGATTTTTCAAGAGAAAGACAGACAGAAAAGTATAAATTCCAGGTTAATCGTGATATCCATGGCTCATCTGACTCTACGTTGAACCTCAGCTCATCAAATGTTGTATCAGTTTGCTCATCCTTCCCTCATATCGTATTCACAGAGTACTGCTTGCCTTATTGCTTCATGTACCTGATACATGAACATTTTAAAACCTCTGTACTGTTTGAGAATTTCACGTATACACATATATCTTGAAATAGGTCTACCTAATAAGTAGATGATGATGATGCTATATTGTCTGATGAGAATACTCCTGGAATCTTTTACCACCTTGGTTGATTCAGCCCTCCATCTGTTGCACGCCCAGGCCAGCAATGACTTCACCTGTCCTCGCCACCATTCAGCCAATTTTCCCTCTTGTTTGGTTCCTTTTCTATCTCATGGAAGTTTTTCTTCATTTACTTGGATCTTTATTTTTGTGACACAGACCCTAATATGATTTTCTAAGAGCTCTACTCCAAGTTATGGCAGTATATATATTTCCAATATATTTGCATAAATAAATTTAGTAACCCCGAAATATCATCGTTTGTCCATTCCTTTTTATTTGTAGCACTTTCAAAATTTCTGACAGTACTTCATTGTGATTTGTGTTTCTATTGTAATTTGCTGTGTGTCACATGTTGCCCCTGAATATATATGGCTTGTGGCTACACTGAGCTAAATATTTTTAAATTTACAAGTCATGCCTTTTGATACTAAGGAAAAAATAGCTATTTTTGTTAACCTTTTGTCCTTTATTTCACATATGAGTTACTGTAGCACAGAATTCTGTAGCTCAGGCTGGCCTCGAACTCACTGTAGTGACCAGGACCTTCAGATTTATGGTAGTCTCCCTTCCCTAACCTCTTGAGTATTGTTACTACAGAGATAAGGCCCTGTGCTTGCCTCTCTTCACTGATCTTTTTCACTCTTTTTTTAATTTTTTTTTTGTGTGGATCTGCGTGTATGTCTGTGCACCATGCACATGTCGTGCGTGCTAAGACCAGCAGAAAATGTTGGATGACCTCGGAGTGGAATTACAAATAGTTGTAAGTCACCATTGGGTGTGGAAAACTGAGACTGGGTCCCCTAGATGAGCAGCACGTACTCTCAATCCCTCAGCCATGTCTCTGTCCTTTTCCTTTTTATTTCTGCATTTATGATGTCTGTGTTAACAGGGCTATCAAACCTCTTTCTGTCTTGCTCGTTGCTTCTACTTTTTGACATTTTTAACTGTATATTACAAAATTTTAATAGCTTTTGGGTTTATTTTATTGTCAAACATGATTGCTGGTGGCTCTAGGTGTTGTTATTCTACCATCAAGAGCTCTTTATTTTCTCTCTATTTGAATACTAATATTATTACTGCATCCTGTTCTGTCCAATTATCCTGTTGGTGTCTTTCTGAAAAATTCATTCTAGGATTAAAGAAATCTCTATGCTTTTTATTTCA
>PVIU01021335.1:0-31826 GCA_004026605.1 Ondatra zibethicus
TATATTTTGGAGATCAGACCTTTATCTGATGTGGGGTCAGTGAAGATCTTCTCCCATTCAGTAGGTTGCCTTTTTGTCTTAATGACTGTGTCTTTTGCTTTACAGAAGCTTCTCAGTTTCAGGAGGTCCCATTTGTTCATTGTTGCTCTTATTGTCTGTGCCCTTGGGGTTTTACATAAGAACTGGTCACCAGTGCCCAAGTGCTGCAGGCTACTTCCCACTTTTTCTTCTTTCAGGTTCAGTGTGGTTAGATTTATGTTGAGGTCTTTAATCCATTTGGACTTGAGTTTTGTGCCGGGTGACAGATAAGGGTCTAATTTCATTCTCCTACACGTTGACATCCAGTTATGCCAGCACCATTTGTTGAAGATGCTTTCATTCTTCCATTGTATAATTTTAGGTAATGGATTTACTCTATGCCACAATTGGTTGTTTTAGACATTAATGCTATCCAAACTCAACTAAGTTGAATCTTTGAAAAGGTTTTAAATTTAGTATCATAGAATATTATAACAAGTGTATATGTTAATAGTATCTTTAACAATAATAGTTGGAAGAATGATCATCTGTGGAACAGGAAACTAAGGGTGTGTTCCTGGAAAGAAAGAAAAAGTATAGGAAGAAAGATGCAGAAGGGTACAAAATTCAAGTCACTGGTTTAAGTGATGGCAGAATTATTTTCTGCTACATTTCCTTCCTTAGTATGAGGACTGTAATTAAGTAAACTTATACTACCTTTTATTTTCAAAGTGTCATACTCCATATAAAAAGAAAAAAATATTTAGACAAAATATCTATAACTACTCATTAAATGTATATACTCAATAATATAAAATGGATGTTCATTTGTTTTGAAATTTAGAAGTCTTCCACTTGTAGTTTGAATAATTTATAAAACTCTATTTGAATATCCACTGCATATTTTTCGTAAAGTTCAACTGCTATCTATGAAAATAAAATGGAATATAGAGTAGGATTTTTGTAACATAATTAAAATTTTGTTGATAGGAAAAGAAGCATAGAATTTCTAAATAGTTTGTCAAAACCACTTTAAGTGAGAAGTAGATGTGTATATATTTATTTTCAAAATATTTTCATTTGTTCTTTCAGAATTACACATGAATACAGCAAATGTTGTTTGTATCAATCCAAATCTTTTCCAGCCCTCACACCCCCACCACTTCCCTTCACCTTTAAAATATTTTATTTCCTTTTTAAATAATTGTCTAATTTCAATTAGTGTTGCCTGTATGTGCATAGATATGAAGACATCCAAGAAACTGGCACAACTTACCAGTGGCCACAACCCCAAAGGAAATGAATATCCCTTCACAGCAGCCATCAACAGCTAGTAGCTTTGAGGTAAGAAAATTGGCTCATGACTCATAAACCATCCAAGCAGAATTTTGGCCATGTTAATCTTTTGCAAGAAATCCACAACTGCTGAGCTCATAAGTGCAGAGCCCATGAAATGATCTTAAGACAATATTACCCTGTTCATACGCCTCAGATTCTGAAAATTTTTTCTTTCCATACTCTCTTCTGAGATGATACCTAAGCCTGTGTTGTTTTTTTTTCTATTATTATTTTTGTTTCCCTTGGGCTCTCTAACATACATGAATAATTTGGGGATGAGTTCTTACATATGTTCAGACTATGACCACTTAAGACCTTCTACTTTAACCTTTGCCACTGGGGGGGTAGTCGTCTTTGACTAAGGTTGAGATACACAAATCTATGAATGGAAAAATACTACTTAGAGGATAATTTAACAAATTAACTATTTTGTACAACAAAAAATAAGAGGTCCTCTATAGAGATTATGTGGTTTTGAGACAATATGCCAAGCTAAATATAAATTCTGTTCTGTAGTGGTTCTTTCCTCCAAAGCCTGAGCTTTTTTAAATAGATTTAGAGTGCCCAAAATGAATTATCTCTTATGCACAAAGTGTCAAATACAATAAGAGACAGTGAGATACCATAAAACAGTCATGCCACTGTTGCAACAGTGAACATGCCTTGACCAGCATGCCCGTACTAGAGCATGTAGTAATTAGTACTATGTAAGACCACTGATGCCTTTTCTTCATTAACAGATGGTAATAATGGAAGAAACCAGGTGAAAAGAAATTTACCAACCATTTGTCAATTGATTTCTCTATGACTTGGTTCCAAAATTTACAGTATCTTTAGACTTGTGGTCATATTTTCCATTTATTGTGAGCAACAAAAAGAGTTGTGAATAGCCTGTCATTTCTGGAGCCTTCTGTGCCCCTATAATCAATAACTTGTATATAAACATCTCATATTTAATACCAAGTTTTTCCTTAAGTAACTCAGATCCTCTGGGGAAAGTATTGGCTACCCACATAAAGTAAAACCATTTCAAATCTTTTCTTTATTATACATATTATCCAGCTTACAGAGTAGTAGATTTTTATACAACCATTCTGTACGTCCTTATTATTGGTTAAGTACCTCTATCAAGGTAATACGTTCAAAAATAATAAAAGAATTATTTTCTGGATTCTTCAAGTGTGAACACACAAAATAAACACACATGCACATGCCACACTCACAAAGTACATACTCACAAAACCAAATGTATAAAACCCCAAGTATCAACATTAACAATACTGATCTTCTATCTTTATATATGTCTTTATCTCTCCTCCCATTTTCAACATTTTTTCTCTAATTTTCTTCTCTTTACTAGCAAGAAAACTTTTAGGTCTTCTTCATTGGGTAAGGTTGCTTTTGCTGAGATACAAGACCAGGACCAAAACAATTTGGGGATGGAGAAGCCTTTATGCTTCTATATCTGTAGGTCATTCCTGGAGGAAGACAGAACAAGAACCTGGGAAAGGAACAGGGAAGGAACCTGAAGGCTGGAGCTGATGTAAAGACCATAGTGGGACCAGCTTATTGGTTTACTCCCTCTGGCTTTCTTAGCCTGCTTTCTTGAATTACTGAAATACAACAAGCCCAGGAATAGCACCACAAATAATGATCTGGATGTTAACCCATCAGTCACTAAACAAGAAAATGCCATATATATTAATATAGTTTAATCTTATGGAGGAATTGTTTTATTCATACATACATATATACATATATAATTATTTAAAATAATTTTAGTTTAAATATATATGTACATATATATATATATATATATATTTAGATCATCAAATGTCAACATTTTTATTTCTTGTTTACTTTTATTTAAAAAAAACCAGAACTATCTTTTTCATTTTACATACCAAACTCAGTTCCCACTCCCACCATCTCACTTCCATTCCATCTGCCTTGCCCCAATCCCACTCCCATTCACTCCTCAGAGAGGGTAAGGCACATTGTTAAAAGAAGGACCAAGGCCCTCCCAACCATATCTAGGCTGAGAAAGGTATCCCTTCAAAGAGAATGGGTTCCAAAAAGCCAGTAAAAGCAGTAGGGATAAATCTTGGTCCCACAGCTGGTGGCCTTACAGTCTGCCCCAGCAATGCAGCTGACACCTACATTCAGAGGAACTAATTGGATCTATGCTGTTTCCTTCCCTGTCTGGCTGGAGCTGTTGAGCTCCCATTAGCTCAGGTAAATGGTTTTAGTGGGTGTCCATATCATGGTCTTGACCTCTTTGCTCATATTCTCACTTCTCCCATTCTTCAACTGGGCTTTGGTAGCTCACCCCAGTGCTCTTCTGTGGATTTCTGCCTCTGTTTCCATCAGTTGATGGATAAAGGTTCTATGGTGACATTTAAGATAGGATCAATGTGATTACACAGCAAGGTCAACTCAGGAACCCTCTCCACTATTGCTTAGGGTCTTAGCTGGGGTCAACCTTGGGACCTGGGAATTTATCTAGTGCCAGGTTTCTTTCTAGCTCCATAATGGCTCCTCAATCAAGATAACACTTTCCTTGTTCTCTGTCTCTGTCCTTCCCCCATCTTGACTATCAGGTTCCCTCAAGGTCCTATCTCTCCTCCTTCTCCCCTATTCCTTCCGTTCCACCCTTCCTTCTTCCCACACCCTCATGTTCCCAATTTTTTCAGGAGAGCTTGTCTATTTCCCCTTCCCAGAAAGATCTTTTTATGTTTCTCTTAGGGTTCATCTTGTTATTTAGCTTCTCTGGGGTCATGGAATATAGGCTCTTCATCCTTTGCTTTACGGCTAGTATCCACTTAAGCGTAAGTGCAAACCATGCTCATCTTTCTGGGTCTGGGTAACTCATTCAGGAAGGTTTTTTTTCTAGTTCTATCCATTTGCATGCAAATTTCAAGAGGTCATTCATTGCTTTTTACCTCTGAGTAGAGTAGTACTCCATTGTGGAATTGTACCACATTACCTTAATCTATTCTTCAGTTGAGGGGCATCTAGGTTGTTTCCAGGTTCTGGCTATTACAAATAATGCTGCTATGAAAATAGCCGAACAAATGTTTTTGTACTAGGATTGAGAAAGGTATTGCAGGGTCCTAAGGTAGATTTATTCTCAATTTTATGAGAAACTGCCGTACTGATATCTGGAGTGGCTGTACATGTTTGCATTCCCATCAGCAATGGAGGAGTGTTCCCACTCCACATCCTCTCCAAAATAAGCTATCATTGGTGTTTATGATCTTAGTCATTCTGCCAGGTATAAGATGGTATCTCAGAGTCATTTAGATTTTCATATTACACTGATGGCTAATGGTGTTGAAAATTTCTTTAAGTGTCTTTTGGCCATTTGAGAGTCTTTTGTTGAGAATTCTCTGTTTAGATTTGTACCACATTTTTCAATTGGATTACTTGGAAATTGATGTCTAATTTCTTTAAGTCTTTATATATTTTGGAAATCACTCCTCTGTTTGATGTGGGGTTGATGAAGATCTTTTCCCATTTAGTAGGTTGCCTTTATGTATTATTTACTGGTGTAGGAGGTCCTTCTGACTATGTGTTGCTTTCATTGGTTGAATAAAGAAACAGCCTTGGCCTTTTGATAGGGCAGAACTTATATAGGTGGAGTCGACTGAACTGGATGCTGGGATGAAGGACAGTGTGGCAGACGCCATGAATCTCCTGCCTAAGATGGACGTAGGTTAGAATCTTGCCGGTAAGCCACAATCACATGGTGACACACAGATTCAATAGAAATGGGTTAATCAAGATGTGAGAGTTAGCCAAGAAGAGGCTAGATATAGTGGGCCAGGCAGTAATTTAATTAATACAATTTCTGTGTGGTTATTTCGGGGGAAAAGCTAGCTGGGCGGCGGGACATAGCCCGCCCCTCCTCACTACAATTTACTGTGTCCTTTGCTTTACAGAAGGCCCCATTTATGTATTATTGCTCTCAGAGTCTGTTCTAATGCTATTATATTTAGAGAGTTATCTCCTGCGCCCATGCATTGAAGGCTAGTTCTCAATTTCTTTTCTATCAGGTTCCGTGTGGTCAGATTTATATTAGGACATTAATCTATTTGGACTTGAGTTTTGTACATGGGGATAGAAATGAATCTATTTGTATTCTTGTACATGTTGACATCCAGTTATGCCAGCACCATTTTTTGAAAATAATTTCTTTATTCCAGTATTAAATTTTAGCTTCTTCATAAAAATTCAGGTGCTCATAGGTGAGTGGATTAATATCTGGGTCTTTGATTCAATTCCATTGGTCAACCTGTCTGTTTTTATGCTAATACCAAACTGTTTCATGACTGTAGCTCTATAATAGAGCATGATGTCAGGGATAGTAATGCCTCTGGAAGTACCTTTATTGTACTGGATTATTTTGACTATCCTGTTTTATTTTGTGATTCCATATGAAGTTGAGTATTGTTCTTTCAAGGACTGTCAAGAATTGTGTTGGGATTTTGATGAAGATTGCATTGAATCTGTAGATTGTTTTTGGTAGGAATGCCATTTTTATTATAATGATCCTACTTACCCAAGAGCATGGGAGATCGTTACATTTTTTTGGTATCATCTTCAATTTATTTCTTCAAAGACTTAAAGTTCTTGTTCAACAGGTATTTCACTTCTTTGGTTAGTTTTAGTTTTAGCCCAAGATATTATATGTTATATGTTATATATATATAAACAACCTTGAGTTGTCAAGGGTGTTTCTCTGATTTCTTTCTCAGCTTCTTTATCATTTGTAGATAGGAGGGGTACTGATTTTGTTTTTGAGTTGATCTTCTATCCTGCCATTACTGAAGGTATTTATCAGATGTAGGAGTTTCCTGGCAGAGTTTGAGGTCACTCATGTATATTATCATATTATCTGCAAATAGCAAAAGTTTGACTTTTTCCTTTCCAATTTGTATCCACTTAATCTCCTTTTGTTGTCTTACTGTTCTAACTAGAACTTCAAGAACTATGTTGAATAGATATGGAGAAAGTGGACACCCTTGTCTTGTGCCTGATTTTAGTGGAATCACTTTGAGTGTCTCTCCATTTAATTTGATGTTGGCTGTCGGCTTGCTATATATTGCTTTTATTATGTTTAAATGCATTCCTTGTATCCCTGATCTCTCCAAGACCTTTATCATGAAGGGGTGTTGTATTTTCTTGAATACTTTTTCAGCATTTAATGAGATGCTCATATTTTTTTCTTTTAGTTTATTTATATGTTGGACTACATTGATAGATTTTCATATGTTAAATTATTCCTGCATCTCTGGGATGAAGCCAACTTGATCATGGTGGATGATTTTCTTTTATGTGTTTTTAAATTTGACTTGCCAGTATTTTGTTGAGTATTCTTTTTTTATGTTCATGAGGGAGATTAGTCTGTAATTCTCTTTCTTGGTTGAGTCTTTATGTGGTTTTTGTATCAGTGTAAAAGTAGACTCATAAAAAAGAGGTTGGCAATGTTCCTTCTTTTTATATTATGTGAAACAATTTAAGAAGTATAGGTATTAGCTCTTCTTTAAAGTTCTGGTAGAATTCTGCACTGAATCCATCTGGCCCGGGGCTTTATTTTTTTGATCGGGAGGCTATTGATAACTGCTTCTATTTCCTTGTAGATTATAGGTCTATTTAAATTTTTCACTTGGTCTTGATTTAATTTTGGTATATGGTACCTTACCAGAAAATTGTCCATTTTTTTTTTTGACATTTTCCAATTTTGTGCAGTAAAAGCTTTTTTAGTATGACCTAATGATTCTCTGGTTTTCCTCAGTGACTGTTATGTCCCCTTTTCATTTCTGATTTTGTTAATTTGGATTTCTCTCTCTGCCTTTTGATTAGTTTGGAGAAGGGTTTGTTTATCTTGTTTTTCTCAAGGAATCAGCTCTTTGTTTCATTGATTCTTTGTATTCTTTCCTTTGTTTTTATTTTATTGCTTTCAGCCCTCAATTTGCTTATTTCCTGTCATCTACTTTCCCTGGGTGAGTCTACTTCTTTTTTTTCTAGAGCTTTCTGGTGTGCTGTTAATTCACTAGTGTGAGATTTCTTCACTTTCTTTATGTAGGCACTTAGTGTTACAAACTTAATGTTATAAACTTTGCTCTTATCACTACTTTCATAAGGTCTCATAGATTTGGGTGACTCTGATGTTGTTTAATTCTAGGAAGTCTTTAATTTCTTTCTTGACCCAGGGGTGATTTATTTGAACACTAATCAGTTTCCATCAGTTTGTAGGCTTTCTGCCTTGAGTGTTGTTGTTGATCCAGTAAAATACAGATTTTTTTTTCTATGAGGATAAAGTGTCCTTCTTCATCTCTTATGATTGATTTTAGTTTGAAGTCTATTTTGATAGATATTAGCATAGCTATACATGTTTATTTCTTAGGTTCATTTGATTGGAAAATCATTTCCCATCCTTTTACTATGAGGTAATGTCTGTCTTTGAGGTTGAGGTGTGTTTCTTGTTTATGGCAGAAGGATGGATCATGCTTTCATATCTATGCTCTTAGCTTGTATCTTTTTATAGATGAACTGCTTCCAATAATATTAAGAAATATTAATGACCAGTAATTGTGAACTCCTGTAACTTTTGATGCTAGTATTTGTGTGTTTCCCTTCATTTGGGATTTGTTGGTGTGATGTTATATGTTGCTTGTATTTCTGTGGGTGCTGTTACCTTCCTTGGGTTGAGGTTTTCCTTATAATACTTTCTGTAGGGCTGGATTTGTGGGTAGTTATTATTTAATTCTGGTTTTGTCATGGAATAACTGGTTTTCTCATTTGATGGGGATGGAAATCTTTGCTGGATATCGTAGTCTGGGCTTCCATCTATGGTCTCTTAGTGTCTGTAGCACATCTATCTAGGACCTTCTGTATTTTATGGTTTCCATTGAGAATTGGGTGCAATTCTGATAGGTCTGCCTTTATATGTCACTTGAACTTATTCCTATACAGCCCTTAATATTTTTCTTTATTCCTTAGGTTTTGTAATTTGATTATTATATGGCTAGGGGACGTTTTGTCAAGTCTATTTGGTGTTCTTTAAGCTTCTTGTACCTTCACAGGAATATCCTTATTTAGGTTGAGGAAATTCTCTTCTTTGATTTTATTGAATATATGCTTTCTGTGCTTTTGAGCTGGAGTTCTTCTCCTTTTTCTATCCCTATTATTCTTAGGTTTTCTCTCCTCATGGTTTCCCAGATTTCCTGAATGATTTGTGTTAAGATTTTTTTGGATTTAACATTTTCTTTGACCAATGAATATATTTCCTCTATAGTATCTTCAACACCTGAGTTTCTCTCTTCCTCCTTTACTCTATTGGTTCTGCTTTCATCTATAGTTGCCATTTATTTGCCCAGATTTTCTATTTCCAGAATTCCCTCAGTTTAGTTTTTTTTTTTATTTTCTCTATTTCAGTTTTCAAGTCTTGAACTGTTTAAACTGTTTGCTTAACCTGTTTGATTGTTTTTTTCTTGGTTTTCTTGGGTGTCTTTAAGGGATTTATTGATTTCATCCAATTTTTTTGTTCATCGTTTCCTTCATTTTTAAGGGAATTTTTCATTTCTCTTTAAGGTCTCCATCATCCTCATAGAATTACATTTCAACTTGTTTTTTTTTTTTTTTCTGCTTCTTCTGAATTGGGATGATCAAGTCTTCCTGTTATATGACCACTGGGTTCTGGTGTTACCATGTTGCTTTTTAGGTTATTGAGTGAATTCTTGCATTAGCACCTACCATCTATTCTTTAAATTGGTGCTGGGAGTATCTTTGCCTCTTGGTCCAATCCTTGCAGTTGTTGTCTATGTCTTTGGGAACTGTTTTGTGTCTGTTCTGTACAGTCACTGTTTGTGTCTCGGGCCACTAAGTTCTCTCTTGACCTGCTCTTTTGATTTCCTTCCTGGTCTTCTCTGTGCTGTCACAGCCTGTACTACAGAGTTCCTCTGATGTTTCAGGGATAAAAGGAATTGGGGTAGAATGGGACTTGTAGTTTGCAGGGTCCAATCAATGAGGTGGTGGTGTTGGAGCAGCCTACCTGCAGGAAGCTTGCCTGGTTTCTGGCTAGAGAAGCTGAGGCAGGTGGAGGAGGGGCCCAAGATTTTTTGCAGGATAGAGGGGTCCTAGAGAATAGAGTGCTCTGTTGGGTTGGTGATCACACACCTCTTGGTCCTCTCTGACCAGTAGCTTAAGTATATTTTCTTTATATTTCACCCATGCAATTTTTCCAAATCCCGTCTCCCTCCCTACCCACCCAATTTTAAGTGCATCTTCTTATGTAGATATATCCCTAATTGTAGCTCCCTCTTCTCAGATGATTTTAGCTGAGGGGAAGTTGTTAAAAAGCTACCTATCACACCTTCCTGTGCAATGGAACTAGATTGTGCCTATTTCATTTTAACAATTTCACCCTGTCATTTTGACAAAATCATCATCATCATAAACGGTTACTATTACTGGTAGAGTGGCCTCCTACCAGCACTTTTACTCCCATAACAGCCCCTTAATAATATTTTTACTTCCACACAGGAGCCTTTGAAATAAAGTGGGAGCATTTGTTTTTATTTCAAAATCTAAGAAACACCATGTGGTGGCACATGTTATAATCAAAGAATCTGGAGCTTGAGCCTAGAGTGGGTTACATAGTGAGATTCTTTCTTTTAAAATAGTTCAAGAAATGTGGAAATCTTCACTTGGCTCTTACAGGGACAAAATATATCTGAAAAAATCAATATCTTCTATTATTTTCATCAAACAACTGAAATCTTGTATTAAAAAAATAAAACTGCTACAAAACTTAGATGTGGCAATCAAAGCATTACACTGAAGTTGTTTAATGGTACCAGAGGTTAATAAAATGGCAATTTAGTCAAGTTTGGGAAGTTAAGTATTGCAATATTTGAAAATAAGAAGTTCCTGGTCATGGTCAATTCATTCTAAATTCCAGGTTTCATTTCAAGGAACAATGCCAGTTTAGCAGGAATAGCTGAAATATCCTCTTGGGATATGCCAAGGTTTCTCTTAGGAACATAAGAATACCCACTATGAAGTATCCCCAGAAGATTCCCAAAACAAAAAAAAATCCATCAGAGAAAATATATGATACTCTTGTACCATTAAGATGAAGATTTTACCTAGAAAAATGAACTAGATGATGCTTAAGGAATATTTAAAATATGAACATGTTCTATAAAAGATATAATGTGTTATTTTGTTGTTCAATATCATAGGGCACCAAAGTCTAAAGCCCTACCTTTGACCTTTGCCATTATAAAAAAATTATGTTAACTCTTCTTCCATTCCCTTGAGACTCCATATATTCCCTAGAGTCATGTTTCCTCACCTCATCCCTTTGTTCAGCCACAAGCAATAAAGGTACTTACTCTCTAGAAACCCAGTAACTACCTACTGAATTAGGAAAACAGGTAGGCAATTCTCTCCTTCTCCTCCTCTAATTATAATTGCCCCATCTAATCCACAGCCCTGCAGCAGACCAGCATCAGTAACATGTCTTGCTTTTCATCCTCCATTTCCTGGCACTCAAGAGTTCCTAGTAGATATTCTTGATAAATACTGTATACCAATCTTAAATCAAGCACACATAAACAATTTGAACAGGCCTATAACCATTATTGAATTAAAAGCAGTGTTTCTCAAGTAAAAGAATCTTGGGTTCATGTGGTATTAGCACAAAATTCTACAAGATTTCGCAAAGAATTAAAAGTATTGCTTCTCAAATTATTCCACAAAAATATAACCAGAAACAGCATTGCATAATTTTCTTTGAAAAGCCTCAGTTATTATGATAACTAAGCCACATAAAGAACCAACTAAGAAAGAGAAACAGGCCAGTTTTGCTTTTGAACATAAATGCAACAATTCCTAACAAAATACTTGCAAACCAAATCCAAGAACACATCAAAAAGATAATCCACTATGATCAAGTAGATTTCAACCTAGAGATGCAGGGATGGTTCAACATACACAAGGTGATAAAAGTACTCCATCATATAAACAGTATAAAAGATAAAAACCACATGATGATCATTGAATTAGATCCAGAAATGGCTCCATTTGACACAATACAACATCCCTTCATGACAATAGTCCTAGAGAGACCAGGGATAAATGGGCCATTATATCTTAACATAATAAAGAACATTTACAGCAATTCCATTACTAATATCATAGAATTTCCATTAAAATGAAGGATGAGACAAATACATTCTCTTCATACTTGTTCAGTAAAGTGTTTGAGGTCTTAGGTAGAGCACTAACACAGCTGACATAAATCAAGAAGATAGACTGGGAAGAGGTTCAGATCTTTATTTGTAGATGATATGATAGTATACATATACATAAGTGACTCTAAAATTTCAATCAGAAAAATTATACAGCTGAATGGAACTACTTTCAGTAAAGAAATTGGATAGAAAATTAGCTCACAAAACTCAGCAGTTCACCTATGTAAATGGCAAGTGGACTTAGAAAGAAAACAGGAAAACAACAACTCTTTTCAATATATCTCCAAATAATGTAAAATATCTTGTAAGAACTCTAACCAAGCAGATGAAAAAGCTTTAAGACATTAAAGAAAGAAGTTGGGGTGATGTGGGATTCCCCTCTGTATGCTGTGAATACCATTGGTTTATTAAAGAACTGTCAGGCCTGTACAGAGCAGAAAGAGGTAGCCAGGGAAAATTAAACTGAATGCTGAGACAAAGGAGACAGACTCAGAGAGCAGTCATGTAGCCCCACTAGAGACAGATGCTGGAACTTTACCCAGTAAGCCACAGCCTCATGGCAATAGACAGATTAGTGAAGATGGGTTAAATTAAGATGTAAGAGTTAGCCAATAAGAAGCTAGAGCTGAGCTAGGCAGTGGTGGTACATGTGTTTAATCTCAGGACTCAGGAGACAAAGGCAGGTGGATCTCTGTGAGTTCGAGACCAGCCTGGTCTACAAGAGCTAGTTCCAGGACAGGCTCCAAAGTTACAGAGAAACCCTGTCTTGAAAAAAAAATAAAAGAAAAGAAAAAGAAAGAAAGAGAAAAGAAGAAGTTAGAGCTAATAGGCCAAGCAGTGATTTAATTAATACAGTTTCTGTGTGATTATTTTTGGGTCTGAGCAGCTGGAATGAGTATCAGCCTTTCTCCTATATTGGGAAAGACATCTTTGGATGGCAAGATTTCCCATGTACATGGATTAGTAGGATTTTAGTAAAAATGGACATCCTTCCAAAAGCAATATACAGATACAAATTACTACCCATCAAAATTCCAACACAATTCCTCACAGATCTTTAGGAGTCAATTTTCAGATTCATATTAACACACACACACACACACACACACACACACACACACACACACACACACCACATGCAACTAGCTATAGTTAAAACAATCATGAATCAAAATAACTTTGAGATATATTATTTATGCTGTTTGAAGTTGTACTATAGACCTATAGTAGTAAAATCAACATGGTATTAGCACAGAAACAGACAAACTGATTAATGGAATTGAATGACTTGAAGACCCAAACATAAATACACACATCTATGATCAATAGAGGCCATAAGTGCATTCGAGAAAAAGAATCTGCAACAAGTGTTTCTGATTAAACTTATGGTTTCACATACAATAATCCAAGTTGATATATGCATATACCTTGCACAGAACTCTACCCAAAGTGGATATGATTTCAGTAAACAACCAGATACACTGAAACAGATAGAAGAGAAAATGAGGAATAACTTTGAATTCATTGTAAGAGAAAAGGCATATTTTAACATGAAGTTTTAGCTTTGCTATTTTCTTTCAAAACTTTATGCAAAGCTGCTGCCAGAAAAATAAATGAATTTATTTTGTTGTTTATTTACATTGAATTTTTGTCCAAAGGGGTCCTAAACAACCCAAGTTGTTGCAAAGACTACAGGAAGGTACTGTGCCAGGTACAAAAGAGCAACACAAGTACCAATTTAGCTACAAACTATTTGATTAACAATGGTGTCCTGCCTATAAGACATGCTAATTGTGGCATGAGGCCTATGGGAATAACAGAGAGGATGGATGACATCAAGAAAACAAAGCCCTCTTAATCAACATAATTAAAGTTTGTATGCACTTAGAGAAACTGAGGAAGCATCCAAAGGGCTCCCATAGTTCTGCATACTATTTTTTGCATTTACTCAAAGGAATCTACATCCTACTTTTGAGACACTTGTTCAACCATGTTCATTGGTGCTCTGTCATAATAGAAATTAGAACCAGCCATGATGTCCATCAGTGCAATGATAGGATAATGCAAATGTTGATCATTTGCACAATGGAATATTATTTAGTGTTAAAAAAATAAAAAGAGCAAATCATGGAATTTGCATGTAAATGTGTTTCACTTGAAAACAAAAATTATCTTGTGTGAAATAATGCTGACCCCAAAAGATAAATCTGGTACAGATACATCTTCTTTTATTTGTGAATGTTATTTGCTAAGACTCTGCATGCATGACACTTTTTGAATAACCATAGAGGATTATGTTGAGTAAGGAACTTGGGGTAAGGGGAGAATCTTCCAAAGGAGAAATCAAATATATACTTAGAGTGAAATAACAGAGGATACATGAATTTTGAAATTAAACAGAAAAGGAGATGGAAGAGCTTAGTAAGAGATGGAATTCAGGGAAGAGCAGCTAACACTGAGGGCTCTCTGAGGAGTCCCATACTGTTATTGCAAAGACCATTGTCAAAAGCGAGTTTGGGAGGAAAGGGTTTATTTGACTTGCACTTCTACATTGTAATGATTCACTGAAGGAAGCTTAGAAAAGGAAGCAAGAACAAATCGAACCTGGAGGCAGGATTTGATGCAGAGGCCTTGAAGGAGTAATATTTACTGTTTACTGTTTGTTTGTTTTTTTAAATCATGGTTTGATCAGTCTTCATTCTTGTAGAACCCTGGACCAACAGCCCAAGTATGGCACCTCCCAAAAGGTATTAGGGCATTCTCCATGTATTGCTTTTCAAGAAAAAGCCCTGCGACCATATCTTGTGGGGGCATTTCCTCAACTGACTTTACCTCCTTACAGGTGACTGTAGCTTACACTGAGTTGATACAACTTGATCCAGCACATATGGAAACCTATTAGAGTTGAAATGTTTAAAAATATATACATATATGAAAGGAATACAATGTCACCTGACAATGTGGATGGCAGCTGCACCAAGGATCTCTTGCCACCAACTGACATATCCCTTACTGAATTAATTCTATCAGAGGTATCGGCCAAATGGGTCCCACAAAGATTCCTAGGCAGTTCAATCTTTTGCCAGCTCTCTTGACTGCTCTCCACAAACTGATCATAAAGCCCAATTACTGAACAAAAACCTGATCATAGAGAACTCAAACTGGCGTCTTTGTAAACCCTTAAGTCCTAATGAGCAGCGTTCATGGTAGCAGGGAACGAAGGTAAAGAAAAACCTAGTTACAAATCTTTCTGTTTGTACAAATCTTACTCTAGGTAAGCCATGTCCCTGGGGAAAATGGAAACTCTATTGTTCTGCTAAAGGAACATAACAGTATAATGACTTTTAATGAAATTCTGTTGAATCCATAGATCACCCTATTACATAGCTATCCTCAGAAAATCTTTCTCATGCAGTAGATAAGAACTGATACACAGACCCTAACGTGGATAAAGTGCATAGAACAAAACATCACAGGTACTATGTAAGATGTCTTCGTCAAACCCCTCACCATGGGGTTCAGAGAAGTATGCTTAATTTAGGAGGGATTATTTTAAGAGCCAGAGAGGATATTGCCCAATGAACAGTGTCTTCCTGAAACAAAAAGGACTGATGCACAGATTAACTCACAGAGAGTGTGGCAACATGCATGAGCCTGACCAGGTCCAACTCAGATAGATCTTCAATACTGAGATATGAGCTTCCATACTCAACCAAGAAGATATCTCCAATTAAGAAATTCTCTAAAAGAGAAAAGAGAGTGAGAAGTACACTTGAATGCATTGGCACAGGAGACCACTTCCTAAATATAACCCCAGTAGCACAGACACTGAGAGCAACGATTAACAAATGGGACCACCTAAAACTGAAAAACTTCTGTAAAGCAAAGGACACAGTCAGCAAAACAAAACAGAAGCCTACAGAATGGGGAAGGATATTTATCAACTGCACATCAGAAGAGGACTAATCTCCAAAATATACAAAGAACATAAGAAACTAGACATCAAAAGAACAAATAATCCAATTGAAAAATGGTGTACATTCAGGAGGCAAATGTTATATAACAATACATAATGAAATTTTATTCAACCATAAAAAATACAATAAAAGCATTCCATGAGAGCTCATTGAGACACAGGATATTCTAAGAGGAGGCAAAACCTTTCATCCTACAGGGAAGTTTATTAATCTGAGGAAGTAAACAACTCATAGTCTTCAGGAAGTCCTTGAAACTGATCATATTCACTAGGTCCCCCCGCCCCAGGCATACATGAGCTTTAATGATGCCTAAAAAGCAGTCTCAGACAAGCTGAGTTGATTAATGGAGGCTCTGGCCAGGCAAACCATCTGGAAAAACAAAGAACTGCTAAGTTACTTGGAGGAAGCAGATCAGCCCACTTGTATAAAAGAAACATAGCCACCTGGAAGAGGCTAAGACTATCTGAGCTGCCTGAAAGATACATGTTGTGCTGCTTGCATGTAGTGTAGTGTGGTCCATACTTTTGACTTTCCTGACCTGTCACCTATGCTGGGGTGCGCTTTTGGTATTACAGTTGTCTGAGTTATTTCCATGCTTGTAAGTAAACTTTCACCTCATATTCTTGAAATAAACACCAATAAAACTCATTGGTTCACAAAAAAAAAATGGTGTACAGACTAAAGAGAGAACTCTCAAAAAACTGAAAGGCACCTAAAGAAATATTCAAAATCAGAGAAATGCAAATCAAAACAACTCTGAGTTTCCATCTTGCACATGTCAGAGTGGCCAAGATCCAAAGCATTTATGACAGCTTATGTTGGAGAGGATGTGGACTCTCCTCCATTGCTTACGGGAGTGCAAACTGTTACAGCTACTTTGGGTATCAGTATGGCTGTTTCTCTGAAAATTAGGAAACAATCTTCCTTAAAACACAGCAATACCATTGTTGGGTATATACCCAAAAGACGATCAATATACCACAAGGACATGTGTTCAACTGTGTTCATAGCAGCATTATTCGTACTAGCCAGAACTTGGAGACAAACTAGATGCCCCTCAACCAAAGAATAAATTTTTTTAAAAAAAGTAGTACATTTACACAATGGAATACTACTCGTGGTTAAAAAAAAAATGACATCCTGAAGTCTGTAGGCAAATGGATGGATCTAGGAAAAAAATATTTTGTGAGGTAACTCAAATCCAGAAAGACAAATATAATATGTACTCACTCATAAGTGACTTTTAGGTATAAGGTAAAAAATAGAAATAAAAAATAAAAACAACAACAACAAAAACCCAGCCTACATTCCAATTACATAGAAATTACATATGGAATTACATAGAAAGGCAAAAAAGACAAGATCTCCTGGGTAAACTGGGAGCATGGGGGACATGGGAGAGTTTAGAAGAGGAGAGAGGAGGAAGGGAGGGGAGTGGACAAAAATGTATAGCTTAATGAAAACAATAAAAATGAAAGAGAAAGAAAAAAAGAGGGAAAGGAAGGAAAAAGAAGGAAAAAAAGGAAGAAAAGAAGAAGGAAAGAGAAATTAATTTCGCAATGGAGTTTCATTGGGCATAAAACCTACATTTAAGCATGAGTTTCATACCCAATAGTAAATGGCCAACACAAAAAAAACCTCAAATATATTTTTGGACAATTATTTGTCTCTAATACTTTGTTTAGGATTTTTTTTATCTTAGTGGACTTAAAGTTTCCTGTTTTCTGTTTTTATTGATTGATTGTGTGTGTGTGTGTGTGTGTGTGTGTGTGTGTACGTGTGTGTTTCTCATGATCTTGCTTTTTTCTCTTTTATTTTTATTAATTTTGCTTTTTCTTGTTTGTTTATTTGACTATTTGTTTTAAAAGAAAGAGAGAGAAGGCTTTGAGTAGTACGAGTTGGGAGCTGGAGAGGAGATTTGGGAAGAGAAATTGTTATCAGAATATAGTATAAAAGTACTTTATTTTTAAATTTAAAAATGCCAACAAATAGAATATATCTGAAATGTGGGTACTAGCAGCACATATTTTTGCAAAATGCAGAGATATTATAAATAAAGCATACTCATAATTTAATATATCACACACAAATGTGTGTGACATATATATGTATATATATGTGTGTTTTACATCACACACATAAACATTATATATTATATATTTATGTGTGTGAGATGTAACGTATAACAAATATTACACATATATACTGCACATATTGTATATACTCTGAACATTATGTGTGTATATATATGTGTGTGTATATATGTATGTATGTATATATGTATATCTGAGTATGGGTGTAGAGAGGGAAGTGAGTCTTCTGGGTGTTTGTATCCAATACCCAATCCTATACTATCTATAATATTTGTGAGGCCTGTTTACCTTTCCTATTCTGTCCTATTTCACATCAGGTAGAATAATTATAACCCTAGATCTTTCCAATTGCCTATAAGAAAATATTCTAAAAACCTTTGTTGTTAAATGAATCATGTTGTAATTCCTTATCATTTGCTCTGCTTTATTTTTTGCTATATACTTATTTCCAAGAGCTACATATGGGTGTTTATCTATTTACATTTGTGTAAGTTTCTTTTTACATGCTTCAACAATGTGTATTATAAAAGAAATAATTTTCTCCTGTTTTGCCTATTAAATACATTATAGTGTATGTAGCTACGCTGGTATATTATCATGCTTAATGATATGGTGAATCAAAATTTAAAAAGTATTTTCCCATAATTTATGAAAAGCATTCTTGATGTAGGAATTTGACTGAGATGGTAAGGTCCTAATTAACTTGACCAATATTAATATTAATAATAACATCATTAAATGTCTGAATCAAATCATTGTACTTTGAAGTCAAACTTTAAATAGATAAATAAATGAAAGAAAAATGCATCTCATTTACATGAACAAAAACTTATAAAATCTCAAGTAATGATATGCAGATTAAAAATTACAAGCAAACATTTTATTTCCACCTGCCATTTTATAGTAGACTAGCATTAAGTACTTTCCAACTGCATTGTGGCAGGTATTTATTTGATACCAAAACATTTACTATATAATTCAGATACAATTATAATCTTCCCTACCTCAGTACGCACAGCATCTTTAAAAGAGATTTTTTTCCCTACATTTAGAAATTGCTAGCTGAAAAACTAATATGGATATGCACAAAATACTATCATTTCAAAACCTGCTGTGATTTATATTGACTTAAATCCAAGTTTATTTTGATCGATGCTTAAAATGTCAGACGTGAACTCCAAATTCTCTCCTTGATATAAAATTTATTACCTGCCTTCAAACTAAGGAAATGCTATTCATTAGACTCAAATGCTTCCAGACGCAATCTTCTGAATCATAATGATATGTGAGCAAGCACTATTTTAAGGAATAATTCCCCTATGGAAGCAGAAGTTTACTTTGAAAATAAAATTATCAGTAACATAAAGCCACTCTACATTCACGTTGTATGTTCATTATTTTTTCAGTGCTCCGATAAATATTGTGACCAAGTCAGTTCATAGAAGGGTTTAACTGCACTTAGGCTTTTAGGCGGTTGGCGTCCCTGATGCCAGGCAGAGCAGAGAGCTCACATATTGTGGCCTTCGGTAGGAAACAAGGAGGTACATTAGGAGTGGCACCAGTCCTTGAAACCCCAAGGTTTGCCTCCAAAGAGAAGAGTTGAGCCCATACCTTCTAATCCTTCTCAAATAAATCTGATCAATTATTCAAACATGAGTCTGCAGGGGACATTGTCATTTAAACTAATCACTGTAGATCGGGACTGAATCTAATAAGCTAACTAAATGACTTAGAGTCCACAATTTGCTTTAACTTGAAAATCAGACACCATTGAGAGCAGGATTTTGCCAAAATATTATTAACCAAGGAATTATATCTGCTGTTATTTTTCAAAACATTATGTCTATTGTATTTCAATATCTTAAAAACATTTAAGGCTCACAAAATACTGATATTCCACAAGCAAAACAAGTTTGAGTAGCAGCATTATGTGTTTTCTATCCTTTTAACACAATGTGTACAAATGCCACCACAACTAGGAATGCAACCTTATTGTTGAACTTGTCATACTTTGTTCACGGGAGAAGAGAGAATTATGTATGCAAGCTTCTTCTTTGCTTATAAGCTTTATAGTTCTGGATCATGCTGAGAAGAACACTTGGAGGAAATTGTCATCAACAAGTCTCACTTGATTTTGACCCTCTATGTAACACAGCTGACCCACCAGGAAAATGTGCAAGCCGGTAATACAGTGTCAGTTCTGTTATAGAGATAGATCACTATTCTGGTTGAATATGATGGCCGCTCCACAGGAATCAGTTCACCTCCAGTACTTCAAGCACAGTCAAAAGCCATTGCTGGCAAGGTCACAACTTCTAGTGTTGAAACCACTGCTGCTGCTTTGCTAAACAGGAATGATGAGCAACCGAAGAGCATTCTAAATAACGACATTTTGGGCCATAGATTAGTTCTATGCTCATTTATGGCTATGGAATTGTCATTGTGCACTGGTCAGTGGTGACAGTACAGACAGAACTTGTCAAAATACCAATGAATAAACTCCTATTGAATTCCATCCATAAATGGGATATTTATAGATTATTTTCCAAAGAGGAATAATCCAAAAAGGTAGGAAAGAATATCAGAGCCAGGGAAGTGGGAAGAGTGGTATTGAACAGTACATTCTGGGTTTGGCATGACTATTACACTCTTAGCCTCATACTAGGTATGAACATATGCATAATTTATGACCATGATGAACCCATTAATAAGCTTTTATGGGTGGGATAGCAAATCATGTGGTCCCACTCTTTCCTTAGGAATTACCACAGCCTAGATTGATGTGAAAAAGAGAGACATTGTTTATCTAGTATTGTAAGCAAATGTAGGCAATTATAAAAACAGAATTTATACAAATTATGCAAATATAATTTATACAAGTTCACAAAAAGAATTTATCTGTAAAGCAGATGAGAAAATGAAGAATAAAAGATATGTATGTATTCACCTTTGTGTCACACTGCTTTGCATTACATTCTCACTTAAACTCACTTCTTATATATTTTTATAACTCTGAAAATTATATGATTGTATTTATCAGATATTATTTATTGAAACATAAATTAATGAAAAGTGATTGAAATTGCATAAAGCTTCCTTTACCACCAAATGATCCCACCAGCATCAGACATTACTTTAAGCAGTGAGTCCATATTGACATAAAATTACTTAGCATAGTCAATAATTTAATTAATGGTCACTCTTGTTTTGGTTACTTAATACTTTTTGACACACACACACACACAAATATATATGTGATGTAATTGCTGCTGTAGTATTATATAAAATATTTTCACTTTTCTATTTCTTCACCAAAACTTTGACTTTGTTCCTGTAGCTTTGGATGAAATTAATTTTCTGGACTATAAATGTTTCAAATAGATCTCTCTTTTTCTCTTTCTCTCTGTATAACATAAATCATTATTATAAATCTTCTGTACTTTGATATACACTTAGCTTCAATTTTTTGACATACATAGTTGCTAGGATTTACACTGAATTGTATTTGTTAGGACAATCATATTGGGGATAATTAACTTCTTGACAAATTTGAATCTGCCTTCCAAAGCAGGAGTACAGGAGTATCTCTCCAATTATTCTGTTATCTTTATTAATATTCTTCATTAATTTGCTATTTTTCTATTACAGATATGTAGAGATTTTTGCCTATTGAGGTATGACTTTATACTGCCTAGTATAAAAAAAATTTCAGTATGCAGTATCGTTCTAAACATGGTTTGAACACATGTATGCCACAGATCTTATGTGGATTAGTTTTTATATACCTACTTCCATGAAGAAGATTAACATCACATTTTCTTAGACTCATTTTCATTTGTTGCTGAAACAATATATAAGGGTGTATATATGTGTTTCAATAAGCCAGATCAAAAGTAACAGTGAGACAGAAGCATGCAAGACTTTAAGAAGTTTCAGGATATAAATAGCAGCGGGAAATCATTTACTGTTATAAAAGCCCTAAAAAGGTATAAATGGATGAGTATACCTTAGTGTGGTAAAGTCTGTTTATAGTAAATTTAAAGTAAAAAATATACAAAATGGTCAGGATGGAAGTAGTTCATTTCCTTTAAATTCTAGGAGACAGGAGTATAAACTATGTTCATTCTTATAATACTGTGCTCAAAGTCTTAAGTTAAAGCAACAAGATTAGAGGAAGATATAACATGAATACGAATACAGGCTGCAGAGTTCATGAAACACGCAAAATAGCTTGAAGCAAAACCATGATTTATCTGAGTTCTATCCTAGGATTCACATTGAGAAATACAGACTCTACCTCTGCAATTTTTCCTTTGAATTCTTTATTCATTCTAATGCATGTGTGAATGTGCAGTATCATATATACAATAATAACTAGTTAAATTGTTTTAAATGGGTACAAATAGTTTCCCACTTTCTCTTCTATCAGACTTAGTGTAGTTAGCCTTATGTTGAGTTCCATAATCCATTTGGATTTGATTTTAGCACAGGGTAGCCTTCTTGGTCTCCAAGGTGTGCTGCTGATGTTTATTATAGACCTGGAAGATGTGGGCTGTCACCGGGGGACAGGGCATTGTACAGGCCTGAGCTGAGGCTGGGGACCATGTTTGGGTCAGTGACCCTGCCACAGTTGGGGTATGTGCTGATATCTGATGGCTACACGCCATCAAAGGCTATGTAGACAACCTGGGATCTGGGCCCATAGCTGGAGCCATGTTGGGATTCAACGATCATGCTGCTCTTGGGTGTGTGCCAATCCGCGTGACTTGCACTGCTAATCTGGGCCCTGGTGACATTCGGTTTTGTGGTCACGAGAGTGGGAGAGCTGATCCTACCTCTCACCAGCTGCAGCACTTTGGAGAGGGTCCTGCACCTCTCCAAGGCAGTAAAAAAGAGCTGACCCTGTCGACAGTGGAATAGATGATCCGCTGCTACAAATGTCTGTGGGAGATATAGCCCCACCCCTCAGCTGCCATATAGTGGAGTGGGAAAGGCAGAGATGAGCTTTCCCTTTGCCGACCCTCACCACCTTTGGCAGATGGGAGAACAGGCCTTCATTCACGAGAGTGGGAGAATTGGTACTGCCCCTCCCACCCGCAACAACACTCAGGAGAGCGGGCCGTGAATCCCACCCAGCCAGCACAAGAGAGTTGACCCCATTGGGACGGTACAGGTGAGAGAGCTGGCCCTGCAGTCAAGAGAGTGGGAGACCTAGCCCTAATTCCCCATCAGCTGCAAGCCGCTTGCCTGGGAAGCCCACCATAGCAGACCCTGTTGGCGCATGCTCTGGTCAGCTGGGCCTGTGGGCATGCTAACAGTAGAACTGCCCTGCCCCCTCCCTTCTATGCATCGCTAGAGAGATCCTAAAGGTGTGAAGATGAGGGAAAGATGGTGGGTTGAAAGACCCAGCTGCCACCCATGCTCAGATCCAGTACTACATTGTTGCCCACAGCAGCATTCTCCCTATCTATTGAGCTGCTGGAGGATGTGAATGGGTCAGAACTGCAGATCCAAAGCTACAGGATGTCCATGACACAGGACACCAACGGGTATCCAGGAGTAATCCCCATGAGGGTCTCGGATTCGAAGAGTAGCAGAAGCCAGAGACTTCAAACCAAACCAATGACTCTTAATAATGAACACTCACAGGTAAAAATGCATTGTACTAGTGGGTATACTTCATGATGCATTGGGCCACACTACAAATTCCATGCCAAAAAATTTTTAAATTCATTTTCATTGTTGTTGTTTTCCAGGGCTTTTTCCCTTTATGTTGACTAAAAGCCGCTTGTTTGTTCGCAGCTGCCCAGAACCAAAACAATCACATAGAAACTGTATTAATTACAACACTGCTTGGCCTATTAACTTATGAATATTTTTAGCTCACTCTTATCTCTTAAATTAACCCATTTCTATTATTTTATATTTTACCACTACTTTATATTTACCACTTGTGGCCTACCGGCAAGGTTCCTTGAATTTTTCTCCTCTGGTGGCTCCATGCCATCTCCCTGACTCCACCTACTCTCTCCTCCTCTATCTGCTTGGAACTCCCGCCTTGCACTATTCTGCTAAGCCACTGGCCAAAACAGATTTATTCATTAAGCAATAAAAGCAACACATAGACAGAAGGACTTCCCATACCACCTTTGTGTTTTTCTGTTGTAAGAAGCTGCTTGTTTGTTCCTGGCTTAAACTTTGAATAATGACAAGTTGTAGATAGTTGTGGACAGTTATTGCAAATTTATGTCATTACATTTTTCTGTAAAATATCTGATTGTTTATTGCAAAATTTATAAAAATCTTAGTAGGAAGACAGGCAAAGGACACAAACCAACAATGCCCAAACCAACAATGCCCAGAAGTAGAAATCCAGAGGAAAGTAATATAAAAATTATATTTAAGCATTAGAGACTAGAAAAAAGCAAATTACACCAATTCACTTAACCAAGATCCCAGAAATTTAAAGCATTACTTCATTCATGCTTAACTAGCACTGAGAATATAGATATTAATATTGAATTAATGAAGCTATTTCCCAATGTTGCAGCAATTGTGCTGATTCCAAAGCAAAGCACATTACTATTAAGAGTCAGTTTGGTAAAGTCAATCTGAAGACATTGTTATGAGAAAATAATCACATTCTCCATTCAGAGAAAGTCATTCACTTTCCATAGAGATTCTCTTTGAAAGCGTTCATCAAAATACTGCTTTAGTCATGAGGATTTACAGAAAACCAAGATATGAATATGTATTTTAGAAAATCAAGGAAGTTTTGTATATTTTCATTCCATGTTTAATCCTTGTTAAGACACACAACTTATCAATGAACACTCTTCATAACCTTCCTTAACAATGAATTATTTTTCTAAAAATTGACTAAATCTGCCTCCTCTATATGTAAAAGTATTTTCTTATGTGATTATAAAATGTAGAGATTACACATCGGCATTGTGATGTTTGAGTAACTACTAAAGTTTATAAGGAAACTTGGGTCTTACTCTATCCATACTATTGCATATTGCTTCTATTTGTATATTTACATACATTGTATCCAATTTTTTTCCTTTTCCTGTTATCTGTGTTAATAAATTTGTAAAGTTTTTTTTCTTTTAATCTTCTTAACTGTTCTCACATAATGAACTTACATGTCCTTTCTTTTGCCTCGTACCTTTATTTTTATCAACCTAATTTTCTAGTTGTAAATTTCACAAGTAATACTTTCTTAGGGAAATAAAACTCTCAAAATTTAGAATGGGTTATTCAATATCTGTAGAATTTACTGAAAAACACAGAATTTCTGCCCAAACGAGAATCTAATCAGGACAGTTTTCCTTATCTAGGTGCTGCGAGTTAGCACAATTTCTTCATAATACCTCTGGTGTATCAAGTCCCTGTTATTAGCTACATGATGCTTCAGAATAAGTAAATTTGTGAATTTTGATTACAATGCTTAATTCTATTATATACTTTTATTATTCAAAATTGAATTGTCCTCTATATAAGAAATGACACGGCATTTGCCAAGAGATGTAATAAAGTGAATTTCTATACACACTATTAACATAAAGCTCAACTTATTCAACATTAAAAGTAAAGTATGCAAGCTACAACATACTTAATGCAATGTAATTATTTCAATATATTCCTGTAGGAGCTAAGTGTTGAATAGGATTTTCATAATTAAAATGAAGTTAGCTTTTTAGAACTATGTCAGAAAGATGAATTGCAATTTTGAATTTATTTTTAAGAGAGAAAATCAATTATCATGAAAAAATTGAAATTAAAATCTCATTATGACTTGAAGTGAGACAGCATCAATCCCATGCATTGCTACACTACTTTTACAAGAGAATTTAGATTTACTTCTGTAGCAGCTAAGGATATTTACATAATTCTAAGTGTGATGTATATCATTATATAATATACTTAACTAACTCCAGCAAAATTTATTTTATAAAAACACATTAACTATTTTATTTGTAAATAACTTTATGTGAAAAAAATTTTCTTATAAATATTTTTACTTAAAAATAAATTCAGAGATGGATGTGGCTCAGTAAAATGAGTCCTTACCTAACCAAAACAAAACCTTGGATTGGATTCACAGAACCGTACAACCTAAGTATGATGTGCTATGTGATGCTTGCCTAGAGTTTCACTACTTCGGGGATCTTCACTGGCTATGTGTTGAGTTAGAGCCCAGTCTCAGAAACAAGAATCCATGCCTCAAAAAAAATAAAATGTTTCTTTATTTATTTTCCAGAATTAGTACCTCAATAATGTCATAAAATGATAGTAATAAAAATTTGACCACACTGAATTGTGTGGAACTTTAATTTACACAGGACTTTTTAATAATTTTTGTGCATAGCAATAATTAAACTTAAATGTTTAATTCCCGTTTTGCAGTTGTAAGAAGAGTGACAAGGGCTCGCCTTGAAAATGCTTGTAAATTAAACTTTGGATTATCCTAGATTTCAGTCTGGCATTTATAGATATTATTATGCACTGTAACATAGAATATATATTTTGAAATTAAATTAACTTATAAAGTGAAAGCACATGATCAAAAATGAGGTGAATATATACATTAATAGAAATAAGTTTATAAAGTTCACAAATTATCAACAGCATACATTCTTACCTTCCACAGCAGAATTAACTCTGTTATATCTCTGTAATGGAATATGAATCACTTAAAATGAAGTTTGGTACACATAAGATGAAACTAACCATGGGCATCACAAATATTTTAATAATATTCCACAATAACCAATATAATTAATACTCACAGAAAAGACTCATACCCAAGGCAATCTTTATCTGATATGTTTCAAAAAGTTAATTATACACTAAGCATCTCCTCCTAAAACTCATATTTTAACTGAATTTCAATGTGAACAGAAAATTCAAGAAAGGGGATTAATCAAAATTGAAACATGTTCATAAGCTTAAAGGCAAAGTATGTTATCATATGCTCTGGACATGTATGTTGCTTTACATTTTATACACTTGAAAATGGGGACGGAGAGGGCTTATTTTGGAATATACTTTTCGTGCAAGGATAAGGATCTGTGTATCAGCATTCCCCAACTAAACGCTGGACATGGTTGCATGTACCTATAACCTAAACGCTAGGTGGACTAAACCAAGAAGACTGCTGAAGCTTGCTAGTCAGAAATTCTGGATAATAGATGAGCATCAGGCTCAGTGAGAGACCCATCTTAACATTTTATGCAAGAGTGATTGAGGTTGACTTTTGGTCACACACACACACACACACACACACACAAAGAGTCACGTACTCATATATAATACATGCAAACATCCACTTTTTAATGAAAAATATTATGTGATGAAATTCAATGTGATAAAATTGAAACAAAAAACGACAGTTATCATACTTAATATATTTATTATATTTGATTTGTGTTTTCTTTATAAATATTTAATATTTATTAGCAGCAAATGGTGCCTATAAGGTTAGTGTAAGCACAGAAATAAAATAATTCACTTTGTATTTTAGGAAATATAGCTTATTGAAAAGTACAATTGTCAAGGCATTAATGTTCACGTGACCTGAGATAATACTAAGCACTTCCATCCTGGATGCTAATACCCACAGTTGCTGTAGCAATATATGCAACATCTATTAAATCCAACAGGCAAAACCTGATTGAAAATTAAACCCTCTGGAAAAAACAGATAATGTGTGAATATACTCTTAGCTTTTCTGTACTTTCTATTTTTTTCTTTTTTTTCATATTCTTCTATTTTTTTCCATTCAAAAAAAATTTACATTTCTTCCCCTTCTCCCTTTCCCCTCCTGCTCCCCCCAGAAGCTTCTCAGTTTCAGGAGGTCCCATTTGTTCATTGTTGTTCTTATTGTCTGTCCCATTGGGGTTTTACACAAGAAGTGGTCTCTGGTGCCAATGTACTGCAGGCCACTTTCTCTTCTATCAGGTTCAGTGTGGTCGGATTTATATTGAGGTCTTTAATTCATTTGGGCTTGAGTTTTGTGCATGGTGATAGATAAGGGTCTAATTTCATTCTTCTACAGGTTGACATCCAGTTATGCCAGCACCATTTGTTAAAAATGCTTTCATTCTTCCATTGTATACTTTTAGCCTCTTTGTCAAATATGAGGTGTTGATAGGTTTGTGGATTAATATCCAGGTCTTCGATTTGATTCCATTATTCAACGTCTCTGTTTTTATGCCAATACCAAGCTGTTTTCATTACTGTAGCTCTGTAATAGAGTTTGAAGTCAGGCATGGTAATGCCTCCAGAAGTTCCTTTATTGTATAGGATTGTATTGGCTATCCTGGGCTTTTTGTTTTTCTATGTATACTTAGGTGTTGTTCTCTCAAGGTGTATGAAGAATTTTGTTGGGATTTTGATGGGGATTGCATTGAATCTATAGATTGCCTTTGGTAGAATTTCCATTTTTACTATATTTATCCTACCAATCCAGGAGCATGGGAGATCCTTCCATTTTCTGGTATCCACTTCGATTTCTTTCTTCAAGGTCTTAAAGTTCTTGTCAAATAGATCTTTCACTTCCTTGGTTAGTGTTACCCCAAGATACTTTATGCTATTTGTGGCTATCATGAAATGTGATGTACTTTCTATTTTTATCATCTTCACATGTCATGGATAAGCTAGCAGATACATGAATATTAATTATATGTGAGCATAGAACTTAAAAGGAAAAGGGGAAAATGTTTAGGAGCCCCAAAATATGATTGATAAATCAGAAAGTGACTTAAGCAGTGAAGATATTCAAGAGCATGTGCAAAGAGAAGCAGAAAAGGAAGGTAAAGATTGAGGAGGAGGAGGAAGATATAGAGAAAGCAAGAAGAAGAAGAAAAAATAAGTAGATAAAAAGAGAATGATCTACAGTAGACATCAAGAATGAAAAGAAATGTTTATCATTCTAGAACAACAATAGAAGTGATTTTCTAATTTAGAAATTTATGACTGAGTGTTCTAATGTCTCTCACTGTGTGTATATTTTCTGGCTTGTTGATTTATTTACTCTCTATTTATACTGCAGTAGGAAGTTTCTCTAATGCTGACTGAGCAGGAACTTAACTTTGAGTAAACCATAATAACTTTAGAAGTCATTTTATGGCTATATTCCTTACCAGAACAGTAGTATTTGGCTTTGCCCTAAATCTAAGGATGATCTGAGCTCCAATTCTTGGCCACATTACCAATAATGGGGATGTCTTCTACCTCATGGAGTGGGCCTTAAATATAATACAATATTGGTGGGATAATCCCACAGCATTGTGCCATTATTGTAACAGGGCATCTAGCAGGCAAGCCATCTTTAGATTGAAGAATTTAAATCTAGGCCTGTGTTTACATTTCTCCTTTGTTGGCATGTAGACTAACTTACTGTACCACAAACATTAGTCCCTTAGGCATGCCATCAGCATTGATGTGTCGGTATGGAAGAATGGGAAGAGCCTTTACTCTGGCTTCAAAGAATAACTAATGGACTACTTGTTTTGCTTCAAATTGAGAGTCCTTCTTAACCTCTCTGAGACTCATAATCATTTACAGATCTTCACAAGGATTGGGCTAAGATTGTCACAAGAAGAGGGGTTGAAGCAATTGGGTAATTCAGATTATTTTTGACGCACAATTAATTTTAGTTTCTTCATTGTCATTTTAAAGCCTGATCACGACTTTTTCCATGTGGTAAGATTGTTGCTTATCTCTTTTCTCCACATGAAAAATCCTGTTTTATTCTTAAATACTAAAATCTCACAATATTGACTTGACTTCTTATCTAACTCCTTTCCCCTTAAAGTTTGTAACTCAGTCTTATTCTTCTTTAGAAAAGTTCATTTTATCAACCACAAGAAAGTTTTTCTTTAATACCATCACTGGATTTTTCTAATTTTCTTTCTAGGCAGTGCTCCAGGGCTAATCTACTCCCACAATTTCCAATAGCATGTTCATGCATTTGTTCTGGATGGTAGCTCCTCCTGGCTGAATTTCAAACTTAATGCCAAGCTGGACAGAATACGAGGCATTGAGGATCCAGACAACATCACATATTCAATAAGTACAAAATTGAAATTTAATAGCTCTCAAAAATGGAAACCTCTCTTGAGTGACTTGTATTTGCTTGCTTTCTCATGCTTTTAATTTCCCTAAATAAAAATATTCAATAATTTTAACACATTTTTTTCTGTCATAGTGGGGACTGTAGTGATTCTTAATATTTGTTAGGTTTGAATTGGTTCGTATGCATTAACCTCCACATTGCTTTCCAAGAGGCAATTATGCTCTATGAAAAGACTTTACAGTATTCTAAGTAAAATTGCCTAATATGACATTAAATACTTTCTGTTATAGTTTGAATGTGTTCCTGAAAGGTAAGGTAGGAATTTAGTTCCTAGTGCAATGCTGCTCATAGATATGACACTGAAAATGTGGTTAGATCTTGAGCAGAGAGACATCTTGAGCTGACATCCCTGGAACCGGCTAGTTGAGAATAGAGTGCATTCCTTATGAAAAGCTTCCCACATCTCTCATTCTCTCCCACATTTGCATTCTTGTTATTCTGATTCCCACATTCCTGAGATGCCAGAGTAGGAAGTTCTGTATTTAATGTTGCTCCCAAAATATTGCATAACCAAATCCCTTGATAGATAATCACTACATTTGCGATATATATTATAGTATCACACTAAGGCAATTTATGTTGTTTGATTTTCATAATCTCTATGTGAAAAATCTCATACACTTATCATTTCACAGTCATACAGAAATCATCTCAATTCCCTAGCTGCCTACCCAGCTATTTACACTTCGATTCCATTTCTCATGTTTGTACCCTGACCTGTTAGGATGTACCTTTTGGTTTTCAAAGTCTTACTGCATAAATTAGCCTTAATTCAGGAAATTTCCCTTCTTTTACAAAATTCTCAGACAATGCTAATTTCTTTCTTTAAAGTAGTCAAGAGATATATTGGTATTTTAACTCTTTTAAATCTTTTGTTCCATTTCTATGACACTTAAATATTTTCATGACTCTCCTCTACTAGAATATAAATTTAGAGACTATTAATTCTCTGAAAACATCATCTGTTCTCTGCATTTAGTAAACATTTCACAATGTTTTATGAAGCAACATGAAGATTTAAGAAATATGTAAACATGATTATAAAATTTAATGGAAAAATACAATTTATTCCTCAGAATTTAAGAAAGAGTTATATAAAGATTTAAAAAGGCATCTAACTGGGATGAAAGATTGCTTAAACGTATACCTGACAATCAAAGGGAAAGAAGCATCATAATTTTATTTTCATTAATGTATGTGTAGTTATAAAATTATGCTTCAACAATATTTTATATAAAATTTATGAAAAAAGTATAATATTAACAAGAAGCTGAAGTCATGAAGAAGTCTCATATTACTCTGACATAACATTATTTGGTACAAGTAATATCAATATATTTTGGAAGATGTGGCTACAGGTGCTTCAAATATTTACATATTTTCCTTAATTTAAAACAAGAAAGGGCAATGAAAGTCTGTTGAATCACATTATTTCTAACATGAAAATGCAAATCAAGACAGCTTTGAAATACAATTTAAAAAGTATGGAAAACATGGAGCATTATACAATAGTGGTAAGAATGAAAACTATTGAAATCATTGTAAAAACTATGAGAATTTCTCAATAAACAAAAATAAAGCTACCCTAGACCCAATTATATCAATTTGAGTATGTAATCAAAGGTCTCTGTAGTGTCTGGCCTCTTATTGGCCACGCCCACTCCCAGCTTCCAGCCTCTGACCCTAACTCTCTGTCTCTCTTCCTCTTCCGCTCTCACGGGAGCAGCAGCTGCTTCTCTCCCCTCTCCCCCCTTCCCTCTATCTCCCTCTCTCTCTCTGTCTCTCTTTCCATCACCCATCTAATAAATGTTTAACTCTGCATAGTGCGCCTACCCAGCTCTCTTTGGTCCGTCCGTACCGCCGCACAGCCCATATGGGGACCCGGAGACTAGCCGCGTGGCCGCCCGCCCGCCACAGAGACCGCGTGGTCTGGGGACCTGCAGCAAGCTGCAGCAAGCTGCTGGGTCACCCATTCTTTTAAAAAAACACAACA
>PVIU01021336.1:0-31815 GCA_004026605.1 Ondatra zibethicus
CCTCCTGCCTCCTGCCCCCTGCCCTCCTGCTACTCTCCCCTTCCTTCCACGTAGGTTTGCGCTTGGTTTTTCTTAAAGCCCAGTGTCTCTACTGCTCTGTGACTCTGGACAGGACATTCTTGGGAAATTTCCATCAAGTTTTCTTCCTCTCTCTGGGCATCGCGTCAGACTCTGCTCTCACCTATCACCCTCCTCCACTGAGAGCTTTCCCCTTTGTAGTCTTGCCCACCAGCCCCTTCTCCCACTGCACATCTGCGCATGCTCCCTCGGCAGAGTCTCTTGTCTCCTGCTTCCTTCTCTAGGTTCACCACTCTTAGCCGCAGGCAGGTCTCAGACCCACCACCGTGTTCTGACACCACACTCTGAAGGCACTCAACACACGTGCACAGCATGGAAAGAGCACTTTGCCTCCTCCTGGGACATCACTGGCATGGCCTAACACTTGTTAGGTTGTCCCCAAAAGATAGGCCAGGTCTCTTATTTTTCTTTTTAATTTTTCACTATAGAAAACTTAAGTATTTGGGGACAGAGGACAGGAGAATGGGTAATAAAGAAAACAAATGATTATTTTCATCAGCAGTGTGCACTGATTGGTAACTAAGTTTAAACACCATAGTAAATATTTGATCCCTTGTGGATTAAAGTCAGGGATTGGCACTTTTTTCTAAATAAAACCAGGAAGTAAAGGCTTTAGTCTTTGTGAGCTACATGGTCTATGTTCTGACAACTCAACCTTGCTTTCATGAGAGAAAAGCAGCAGTGTATCAGTAAATAAACAGGTGTGCCTTTTCCTAATAAAACTCATTATACAATAAGGCACTAGGCTAGATTCAACCCATGTTCCATACTTGACCAGTTGCCTATTCAAAAGAGGAGAAAACAGTATTATGTTTGACATGAGTTTCATAAGTTCAGGGTCCCTTGTAAACGCTTTGTAGACTGTGCTTCTGCAATTCTGCACTTCTCTAAAGTCAAACTACAATAGAATGGAGTTAAATTTAAGAATGACCCTTGTATGATTTGAAACGTTCCCGCAGACATAAGAACTGATACCAGGCACAATGATTCACTACCAAATGCCATACAGTACAGACTCAGCTAATTTTTGTTCCCTTAATGCATCCTCTTGTAGAATGTTTATGAAGGGTCTCCAGACTCCATCTTGCTAAAAGGTAAGTTTGAGTCAGTACACAAGGCACTATGCAGGCATATCAAAAGAAAAAAAAAAGAACATTTGAGGAACACTTAGAGCTGACCATGGCCTACAGGGGCTGACCTGGAAATCTTCCCCAGTCTAGAAAATTCTTGACAGCACCACATTGTCATTACAACCCTCTCAGGAGCTCATTCATCAACTCATTTTATTCATTTGTTTAATGAATGCTTTGGATTGCTTTCAAATATGTCACTTGGCACTAGGGACACAATAGGAAAGACAGAAAGTGACAACAGAACATGGTCGCTTCTGTTGAGAGTCTGTACATGCTGAGACGGCTCCATCTGGCAATGGAACAGCTCGTTGTTCTGTGCTGTCCCACACAGTAGGCGCTATCCACATGTGGCTCCTGAACACGTGAATGTCTAGTATCTAGGAAACTGAATTCGTATTGTTTAGTTTTAATTGCCATACTTGGCTAGTAATGATTGTACTAGACAGCACAGGTTTTAGAGGGAGAGGTGCTTGAATCAAATACATTATTCCAGGCGCACTGTGTGCTAGATGGGCATTGGGCGCCTAGAGCTCTCAGAACTCAAGTAGGAAGATTTGAGTGGTTTGGGAAAGTTGGAAAATTTTTCTCTAAGGAGATGCCAAAGACAAAGAAAACCAAAAGGACAGTAGGGGTCAGCTATATACAGAAGGTAATGCAGGCATCAACAAAGGGTAAATAGTATTAGGTAATAGGGTTAGGTAATAATTAGGCTGACCCAGAGGGTGTGAGGGGAAATGAGCCAGACTTACAAAGCATTCCAAGACATGAAAGGGATTAGGGTATTTAGCCTAGAAACAGTATTCTAAGCTAACAGAGATTAAACATTCGGGGATGTATGAAGTCATTGAATTTGATTTTGAAAAGCTGCCCTTATCACAGGGTATGCTACACTCTGAATGATGTTAAAAGTCAATGCAGCAAGATCAGTAAATTCTCTGTTTAAATGATCCAGAAGAACAATGCTGGCATTTGACTTAAATCCAGACAGAAATGTGGGTTATTTAGAAAGCAAAATTGATAAACCCTGAGGGGAAATGGGATATAAGAAATGCAAATGAGGGATCCAGCTTCACAGTAAAAGTCCAGCTGGCATCATGGTAGATGAAAGTGAACACGGAAGGAGGGGTCATCTGGGGGAACAATGTTAGTCTAGACTGCAATATGCCTGGTCTGCTGAGCATGCAGCCTATAGGAGAGACACAAACTGAGTGGTCTTTAGTTAATAGACTTTCTACTGCTGTCCTCATAAAAGAAGATCTTGGAAAATTCCCCTAAATGTTCATTAATTCTCGCAAGGTGTGTGCAGGTAGAATGAGCCCCTGGATGTAATAAGCACAATAATCATTTAAATAGGAGGAGGTTAGTAAGTTTTCATGTGAGGAGATACTGGTGAGATAAAGGTGCCAAATGCTTTCATAGGACAGTTAAATTTAGAGAGACAGAGCACAAATCCTGAGTGTCACACACAGTGGGTACTCAGTGCAACTGAAGCAGACCAGAAAAGATAAAAGGACTCAATAGAAGAGAACCATGAAGCTCAGGGCTGTAACAGAGAAAGAGATACATAGAGAACTAAGGCAAGAGCTGGTGACAGGAAGTTAATAGTGATAAACATTTGTAGCTCCTTAGTCTGGCTTCTGCTTTGGGGCAATAATTAAATTTGATTATATATATGTGTGTGTAATACTTAACACAAATGATGGCACAAATAAAAATACAAATTTAGTTATGATAAAAAAGTAGATATACATATTGTAACTATAATTCTTGCTTGACAACTGTTTTGCTATATGTAACTTTACTATGTTAAAGTTAAAACCTTCCTTTTCCTTTAAACAGAAAAGGGAAAATGGTGTGGGAAGTTCTTCTGTATATGTGTTGCTTTTATTGGTTAATAAATAAAGGAATTGCTTTGGCCTGTGAAGGGCAGAGTAGAGAAAACTAAATTGAATGCTGAGAGAAAGGAAGCAGAATCACAGAAGCCATGTAGCAACCACCGGGGCCAGATGTGCCAGAACCTTGCTGATAAACCAGTAGCCTCATGATAAAGTATAAAATAATAAAAATGGGTAAATTTGAGATATAAGAGCTATCCAATAAGACTCTAGAGCTAATAGGCCAAGCAGTAATTTAATTAATATGGTTTCTGTGTGATTATTTCAGGAGTCTGGGTAGCCAGGAAATGAATGAGCAGCCTCCCCCAACAATTCAGTTAGAGTCTACATGCTAGCAATCATTTAGTTTTTTGTCTTTCTGAACCTGGATTACATCACTTAGAAGAGTGTACTCCAGACTCATTCATGGCATGAGAAATGGTAGATTTTCCTTATTTAGTATGGGTGAATACTATCACTCACACACACATTCATCTGTTCACTGATGGCCACCTAGACTGTTTCCTGATCTTGACACTAGTGAGTAGTGTGGAAATGAGCAGGGACTGCAGACCTCTCTTCAAGATTCTGATTTAAATTTGTGTAGTTAGCTACCTAGAGATGACAGAGTTGGTTCATATCATAGTTCACTTAGTTTTTTTTTAGGTAACTCTGCATTGTTTTCCGTGATGGCTACACCAAGTTAAAATACCACCAACAGTATATGAAGGTTCCCTTTTTCTTTTTCATTGAATTTTAGCAAGTCTTTAATTTCTCCCTTCATTTCTTCCTTGGCCCATTGTGGATTCAGATGAGCATTGTTTAATTTCCATGTGTTTGTGGGCTTTCTGAAATTAGTGTTGCTGTTGAATTCTAATTTTAAGACATGGGGATCCGATAAAATACATGGGATTGCTCTAAATTTTTTGTATCTGTTGAGGTTTGCTTTGTTACCTAGTATGTGGTCAGTTTTTGAGAAAATTCCATGAGGGGCTGAGAAGAAGGTATGTTCTTTTATGTTTGGGTGGAATGTTCTATAGATGTCTGTTAAGTCCATTTGAGTCATAACATCTGTTATTTCCCTTATTTCTCTGGTAAGCTTCTGTCTGACAGAACTGTTCAGTGGTGAGAGTGGGGTGTTGATGTCTTCCACTATTAATGTATGGGGTTTAATGTATGATTTCATATTTAGTAGTGTTTCTTTTACATATGAGGGTACCTTTGTATTTGGGGCATAGATGTTCAGTATTGAGATTTCCTCTTCATGGATTTTTCCTGTGACTAATATGAAATGTCTTTCTTTGTCTCTTTTGATTGATTTTAGTTTGAAGTCTATTTTGTTAGATATTAGGATAGCTACACCAGTTTGTTTCTTAGGTCCATTTGATTGGAAAAATATTTTCCCAACCCTTTACTCTGAGGCAATGTCTGTCTTTGAGGTTGAGGTGTGTTTCTTGTATGCAGCAGAAGAATGGATTCTGGTTTTGTATTCAACCTGTTAGCCTGTATCATTTTATAGGTGAGTTGGATCCATTTATATTATGGGATGTTAATGACCAGTGATTGCTAGTTCCTGTTATTTTAGTTTTTGTTGGTCTTGATGTTATTGTGTATTTTTCCCTTCTTTGGGATTTGCTGCTGTGAGATCATCTATTGTCTTTTGTTTTTGTGAATGTAGTCGCTTGCTCAAACCTGCTCCAACAGAGGTCACTGGCTCTGACCTGTTCCTGTGGATGTTCCTGACTTGGGCATAGTTCTGCAGAGGTTCCTGGCTTGGACCTGCTCCCTCAGTGGTCACTCCTTTGTACCTGCTCTGGTGGAGGTCATTGGCTTGGGACTGGTCCTGCAGAGGTTGCTGGCTCAGGCCTGTTCCTGCAGAGGTTGCTGGCTTGGGCCTGGTCCCGCAGAGGTCACTGGCTCAGACCTACTCTAACAGAGATCACTGGCTCAACAGAAATGTTAGGGACCAGCCTCAACAAAACACCTCTTGCCAGGGTACAGGCTGTAGTAAGAGGAATAGGCCATGTTCCCAGCGCCCCACTCCCAGCCACCCACTAGCTTAATCCCCGAAATAACCACACAGAAATTGTATTAATTAAATTACTGCCTGGCCCATTATATCTAGCCTCTTCTTGGCCAACTCTCACATCTTGATCTAACCCATTTCTATTAATCTGTATGTCACCATGTGGTTGTGGCTTACGGGAAAGATCCTAACCAGCGTCAGTCTCAGACAGGAGTTTTATGGCATCTGCCACACTGCCTTCTTCCTCCCAGAATTCAGTCCTCTTTTCCACACCTATCTAAGCTCTTCCCTATAAAAATGCCAAGGCAGTTTCTTTATTCAACCAATGAAAGCAACACAAATACGGAAGAACCCCCTACACGATTTCCCCTTTTCTGTTTAAACAAAAAAGAAAGGCTTTCAGTTTAACATAGTAAAATTACATATAACAAAACAGTTGTCAAGCAAGAATTACAGTTACCATATTTATATCTACTTTATCTTTTATCATAACAAAGGAAAACTATAATTATAACTATCCATTCTTCAACTCCATCAAAGACTCCAGAAGGATATAATATTACCTAAGTAAACAAGAAGTAAGCAACTTACAAATCTCTAGAAATGACAGATACATCTCACTTCCTGGACAGTCACCCAAAGTTATTTTGTGCTGTTGGAGCATCTATCTTCAGCCTACAGGCCCATAGTATCCAACAGACTTTCCATGAAGCAGGAAATTTCAAAGACAGTTTAGTTACTTTCTTCTGTATCTTACAGAATGTCTCACAGACTCTTTCATGAATCAGGAACCCCAAAGGATCATCTCACCTTTAGGCAAGTTCAGCAGTCCTCTCTCTGCAGGTTCTTTGTGTTCAGTTTATGCAACAATCCAGACAAGAGCAGTTTCTTGCCTAAATGGCTAACCAACTCCATAAGGAGCCTCTTCAATGCCCATTTTTCTCTTGAAGTAGATTGGTGCTGCCAGGAGCAGATGTGTCTCATTGTCATGAAAAGCCCTAAGTTATTAAAACATTAAATGCCATACTCTGTAGCCTTTGAAAGATATGAAGAATGCCTATCTAACTGAAATATATCTCTATATATTTAGAAAATCTAACTAACATGACTACAAGCTTGACTATTATTGATGATTATCCATTAACAACCTATATTTCCTAATTATACATTACATTTTTAAATGAACTATACAATCAGAATACCTTAATCAAGATCAGAAATACATATACATATAACAAAATTGACCTTAAACTTGTATCAATATATCAAGATTTATACCAATGCAAATTATTCATATCTATATCATATACCCCTTTAAATGTAAAAGAACATTTATAAACAATATTTAGGAATATGGGCACAGTTATTTCTCCCCAAACTTCTTCACGCTGTATGGGGGCACTGTTAATCAGGTCTTTTATGGTGTATCCTGTATGCCAGGTTCATCTCAGTTGGGAGTTGAGCAAAGTTAAGTTTTCGAGGGTGTTCATAGCAACCTTTCAGGAGGGTGTGGTCTATCGTACCATATTGGTCTAGAAGAAATCTACAGGGTCTCATCTTCTGTGAAAACAAAAGAAGGCCAAGGCAGTTTATTTATTCAACCAATGAAAGCAACACAAATACAGAAGAACCTCCTACACCACAGTCATGGAGATTTAGAAATATAAGTAAAGAATAAGAAACCATAGAATAGAGCCAGGATGGTGTTCCAATGAATATTGAAATCATCCATGTTTAATTTTCTATACACTTTTTTACCCCAATACAAAAGGGGGAAATAGAACAAAAGACCTCTTTAACATGATACAAAGGACAACTTGGAACAGTTAATTGTTGTAACACTTTGAGGCATCAAGTCATTAGCATCTTTTCTTTAGGCAGTGAAGCCACTCTAGACCAAGTATCCTGAAGGCAGCCACTCCCCAGGTAACCTCATTTTACAAAAGGAGGAGCTGAAGTACACTTGCATATCCTGACCACTTGTCAGGATGGAATGGATCTACTTGTATGAGCCATCTTAATGTCAAAAGAACCAAGTAAACATATCCTGAGTTGGTACGTGTAGCTACACTTGTCAACCATCTTGAGCAACCTCTAAACTCTCAGATTATCAGACAAGGTGGCGATAGAGTCACATTTTTGGGCCTCCACACAGAAACATTTTTAAAGTCAACTTTTGGGCAATTGTTTTTCAGAGATGCTCCCTGAGTCAACAATTGATTATTTTTTGCCTTGGTTTCACCAGAGTCATGAAAACCATTAACACATTTAACCATCTAGCACTGCATTTTATTTTCATCAGGAGAACTTAGGCAGGACCTTCATGTCTCTCACTCTAAAGCCAAATTGTTTGATCCCTGGATGGAGCACCCTGGTTTCCCTTCCTGAAAATTTGTTTACTTCTCTGGGGAAGCCCCTGGAGACTGACTTTTCACCTTCTTGTAACATCATAAGAAAGATGATGATGGAGACAGTATTTGACTGCTTCCTGCCACAGGATTTCATTTTATCCTCACATTGCACAGATAGATCTAGAATTCTAGAATAGAAACCTTCTTCCCATAACATTGAAAGCATTTCTCTAGAAGCTTTTCTAGATCCTAGTGCTGCTAGTAAAATTTGCAAGTATCATTCAAATTTTGATTCCTTCCAAAGAAGAAAATAGAATGGATTTGAGGGCTGTCTCTTTCATAAGTTAGTCAGAGTTCCACAGAAAGACTAAACCAACAAGCTGGTATATGGTGTGTGTGTGTGTGTGTGTGTGTGTGTGTATCTGTGTGTCTGTCCTTATCAATAGGAAAATAGAGTTTATTATAAGGAACTGACTTATATGATGTTACAGAGGCCCCAGTTGTCTCAACCTCTGTACTTGGTAAGCTGGAGACATAGATTTAGAGAGCCACAGTCTGAGTCTAAGTTGAAAGACATATAAAAGAAGTCCTGTTATAGCCCAAAGACAGGGAGAAAAAGAAGGAAGGAGAAAGGGGAGGGTAAAAGGAAAGAGGGAAGAAGAAAAGAAGGGAAAGAGAATGAATCCCCTCTTGGTGGTTTTGCTATATCCAGGCCATCAACACACAGCACAAAGCCCATCTACCTTTGGGAGGACAATCCATTTTTTCAGCATACAAATAAGACAATAACCAACCACACATCCAGAATGATGTTTCACTAAATACAACTATCTGTTCCCTCTACGTCCCAGGCAAGTGGACTCCCTAACCACCACAGTCCCTCTGCTGTGGTGGGCTCCCAATCATAGCTTGGTTTCACATTCCCTGGCTGCCTGTCTGTCCTGAACATGTTCCTCTAAGACCAGTTTTTGGAGCAAGGTAGTCTGGTTTTAAACTAGATGTACAATTCTAGTTTCCCCATACAGTATCTGTAGACATAAGCTCCCTCTAGCTCTCGTGGGAAGCCCAATTCATGAGTCATCTCATCTGTGAACAACCGGGGGCCATTTGGTTTTAACTTTATTCATTTCTCTCATTTGAAGGTATTTTTCTTTTAGCTTGCTCTCAAGAGATTCCTATTTATTTATTTATTTATTTATTTATTTATTTATTCATATTTATTTGATCCTCATGTAAAACAAGCATAGATTTCAGTTTTCCCAAATGTTTTATGATTAGGAATTCTAATATGTTAAATATACATACACATCTAGTTAAATATAAATTTTGCCTATAAGAGAAAACATACAATACTTAAATCAGATTTATCATCAGAAACAAGAGAAAACAAGAGCAAAACCATTTGTCTCATTAAATCCTGGTCCTGCCTTTTCCTACCATCTGGTATTGGAGAGAACTCCCCAACACTCTTGGAGTAGGTCATGTGCCCCGTGATTTGATGCAACAATCTTTCCAGTGTGATTCTCTGCAGCTGGAGCCAAGGGAGCCTCCAAATTCGCCTGCTCCTGGGAATTCCAGAAGAGGAAACTCCCTCTGTGCTTTGCTCCCTTCACTTTTTATGTGATTGCATGAAGAAAAAAAAATACTTAGTTGCTAATTTTAAAATATATAAAGCCATTTTGATAAGGTATCCAAAGACTCTGCAGTAAGAAGGGCTCAAATGTCTCATTTTCAGTACCATGATTTGTTTCAACTTTGTAGAAAGAATAGAGCTTTTCATTTTTTTCATTAACTCCTTAAATGAAAATACTTCAGGAAGGTTTAAGCACAATCATAAAAACATAAAGTTACAGTAGGATCTCAAGTTATGCTGGACAGCAATAAAGAATAAATTAAAATCAAAGAGTGAAAACCACTTAAGCACTTCCACAAGCTGCAGGTATGAGTGGCTACACAGTTTATTAACCAACTCTGAGAAGCCCATTGACTCACTGGGCTATGTATTGATACTATCTAAATACAGGCATACAAGAGCCAACAATATAGAGTCCCTCCAATGACTCTCTTTGTTAAAGTTGGTGATAGAACATTAAACTCAGATCTGTCAGCATACCATCTGCTAAGTCCTCCCCACATGTAAACTGGGGTTGTTTCTGCCCTTTGAATGAATTTGGAAAACTGATACCAGTGTGCACCAAATGTGTCAAGGTGACTATATTAAGTGTTCGAAGGTTTGTGTGGAAGAATCTCATTGACTTGGCTTCATGGAGTAAATTTATCTGCTGTAACATGCGATGAGTTCCAGGTTCATGTTTCAAGCATCCAAATTAAGAGATGAAGTTAAAGAAGAATAGCAACAAGGAGTCTAGACTTCCAAAAAAAAGGGAAATCTAAAATCCTATTTCAAAATTTTGGGCTACTGGCCTATATTAATTTGATGTATTTAATCTAACTTCAATATTAATGTCTTAGCTTTTTTCCCCCATCTAATGCCCATTTAGGAAATTATGGTTGGTTAGTTTTTGGGTTTTTAAAAAAAATTTTTAGGACAACAGATGGGAGTAATCATGGATGAAACTTCCATTCCTTCTCTCTCTGGTCTAATTCTTTCCAAGCACACATCTGGGCCTGGAATGGGTCCTTTTATAGTTTTCTCAAGAGCACGGGATTAATGCATTTCATGTGTTTAATTAAAGGCTTTTTCATGCATTGTGCATAGTGATGACCTGGGTTTATAAGATCACATGTCTAAATTATAACTCTGTGAACTGATTAGATCTTGCTCTGAAACCACATTCACTACATAAGATTGTTACTTACAGTAAAAGGTGGGAGAAGGGGAATTGATTTATAACCCACTATAAAACAATACCTCTAACAGATCTACACAAGGCAATATATAGCTGCTGAGCTCCGAGAGAGCAGCTATTCCAACCTCTTTTTACAAGTGGGATAAACAGCACACAAAGAGAAGATATGATACACCCAGATGACATCGCTTGCTAATAACTAACCAAAGAAAAGAACCCATGTTTCCTATCTGACTCTGTTTCTCCTATTATACTCTTAATCACAGAATTAAAATACCAATTGCAGTTAAGAAACACAAATTACAGGGTCAGTCGCAATGGAGCTTTGCCTACTCTATACAGAAGTTCATGACCAGTGAACGGCAGCCTAGGTTGATGGTAGAAAGGTCTAAAGATAGCTTTTGCAATACAACATTTCTGTTTCTTTCTTGCTATATTCTTTCCATTTTATCCAGATGCATGCCTTATAACACTTTGCTTAAAGCACAAGATACACAGATTGCCCCAAGAAGCATGGACAATAGACTAAAACTTATTACTGTTTAATAAAAAAATAAAAATGAAAAAATCATTATAGCAGAAAATATTACTGAATACTTTCATTGTACCAACGTGTACTAATTGTATTGTGTCTGTTAGTTTGTTTTTACAATAATTTTTTGAGGACAGCACTACTGGCCTACCAGGGTCTCTGCAGAGAAAGGTTTAAATCAGCCTTCCTTGCTTAGGTAGCTTGCAAACAGTTACCGGTGTTAAATACAGGACCACCTGACACACCAGGCCTGCTCTTCCCTCATCCTACCCTTGGGATCCACTATCCTGACACACCAGAACATTTAAAATACTCATGGATTATAACCCTCATAATTTCAGGTTATTGGAACTTATGAAAAACATCTAAGTGGAAACTGAATCTTTAAAACATGGGTATGGCAGACAGGAAGTAACAAAGAAATCAATGTATTTAGGATTATTGCTTTGCAAGACTGTCTCTGGTAAAAGAGAACTAGAGTTGTTCTCAAAGTTTTCAGGGATACACTCCCTTCTGAGTCAGTGGATTCAACTGCAAGACAAGAGGACACCAGCAGGGCCATTATAAACCAGTGATTCATTGACCTTTGAAACCCAGCTAGGAGATGGCCAACAAAAACAACCCCCTCCAGTGTTAAAGATGAGAGATTGACTCCACACCCTATTTGAAGACTATAGGGAACACTGAGAATTTCTCTGCTAATTCTTAACACAGACCTTGAGAAAATTTCTTTTTCTTTTTTTAATTTTTTGATGAATAAAATAGTGTTAAGTAACATAAAGAAATGAAGCACTGCCTTAAGAGATACCAGATATGCACATAAAACTATTTACAGTAAAAAAGAGAGAGAGACTTTTTTTTTTTTTTAGAAATTATCAATCTTGTCTTTTAAATAGAAAAAAAGCTTGTTTGAAATATAAGCTGAATTTAAAATGTGGTAAATAGATTAAAGGCTAAAATATGTTGACTTTAAACTGTAATAAATAAAGAATAAAGGCCAAAAAAACTGGAATTGAGTGATATTTTAAAAAATCTAAAATTAAGGCAAAAATCATGTGCTCCAGCTATTTCCAATATGCTTTCCAAAAGCAATTATTAAAGCTGAACAAAAACAAAGAAAAGGTGTTTGAAGGCCTCAGTGGAGGCATTGGGGAGTGATGAAGACAACCAGGGGATAAGGAGCAATGTTGGAGGAGGCCACTTGTTCATTTCCTGGCCGCCCAGCCCCAAAATAATCAAACAGAAACTTCATTATTTAAAACACTGCATGGCCCATTAGCTCTAGCTTCTTATTGGCTAACTCTTACATATTAATTTAACCCATTTCTATTGATCTGTATATTGCCACATGGCTGTGGCTTACGGGCTAAAGTTCCAGTGTCTGTCTCCAGCAGGGCTACACGGTTTCTCCTTAACTCTGCCTTTTTTCTCCCAGCTAGCCTAGCTTTCCCCACCTAGCTCTTTCTGCCCCACTCTGCTATCAAGATCAGAAATATATACACAGTATAACAAAATTGACCGTAAAGTTGTATCAAGAACCATACCAATGCAAATCGCTATAGCATATCCCCCTTTAAATGTAAATATATATATATATATATATAAACAATATTTGGGAATATGGGCATAGTTTTTCTCTAAACTGCTTCCTGCTGTTTATTGGTGAAGTAATTTTTTGAGGAGTGTTCAAGATGACATTTCAGGGGGTCTTGGTCCATCAAACCACATCAGTCTGAGAGGATTCCACAGGTTCTGATCCTCTGTGGAAACAAAAGAAGAACCTCTTTTCCAAAGCAACACATCCTTAAATTCAAACTTTAAAGTCAAGATACAATTATGTTGGTTTTAAAGTCAAGATACAATTATGTTGGTTTAGCTTAGCAGTCTGTACTATGAAATGTCTCTCTGTGTTTAGCTCCTTCACAGTCAAAAAAAATAGAATAATATACAATATTATACAATTATACAATACAATAATATACATAATCCAGACTCTCTATGTATAGTCCATCTTTACGTGGCTTGTTTTTACTCTATTATTTTTTAATATTTATTTTATTATCTTTACTCCTTTAATCTATGACTGTCTGTACTCTGTTTCTTTAAAGACTTTGTTTTTAATGATTTACTTCTTTTTATAACTCTCTATACTCTTTTACTTCTCTCTCCCAAGCCTATGTACATTTATCCAACACTGTGACCCACTTAGAGGTCTTTTATATCTGAATCTGTCCTATTGTGTATCTGTAATCCTTTACTGTCCAGGAGAACTTCTTAAAACGCTAAGCCCTTCTTATGAACTTAAGCAGCTGCATTACTACAGTACAGGCACTGCCTGCTTACCCTGCCCAGTCCCACATAGTAGAGCTGTTTGCTGCCTCTGAGAGCCATGCTCACAGCCCCATTTTTAGGCACACAGCCACTCTATGTTGTCTTTAAGCAAGTTGTAGCACTCTGGTCACAAACGCCATTCAAATACTCTGTAGCCAGACCTCCAAAAAGAGTCAGAGTTCATGCTGGCAGCATGGCCCAGAAAGCCGGAATTTCAAAACCGCTGCTTTTTTCCTGCCACCATTGAATCAGGAAAACCTCTCTTAAAGGAGCCCCAGCACACTTCCAGCAAGCAAAGCCCATCCAGGTAAATACATGCAGCTAAGCTTTGTTTTTTAGTGTCTAGAATTCTTTTCCAAGCCCTCTCAGGTTTTACGTGAATTTAGTTGGTCACATGGGTGTCAATTTGTTGCTTGTTCTTTTCCTGGCTGTCTAGTCCCAAAATAATCACACAGAAACTATACTATTTAAAACAATGCTTGGCCCATAAGTTCTAGCTTCTTATTGGCTAACTCTTACATATTAATTTAACCCATTTCTATTAATCTGTTTATTGCCACATGGCTGTGGTTTACCAGCTAAAATTTCAGTGTCTGTCTCTGGCAGAGCTACATGGCTTCTCCTTAACTCTGCCTTTTTTTCTCCCAGCATTCAGCCTAGTTTTCCCCACCTAACTAAGTTCTACCTTGCTATAGGCCAAGCCAGTTCCTTTATTAACCAATGGTTTTCACAGTATACAGAGGGGAATCCCACATCACCTCCCCTTTTCTGTTTAACAAAGACTCCAGAGAAGAGGCACACTCAAACATGATATGCATAGAAGGCTAAATTTGATTTTTAGCAATATTTTTAAATGCTCCATTTTAGTGTCAAAGTATAAATCTTTGGCATACAGACTGGCTAGTAATAGGTAATGCAAATATGTTCAGGTTAAGCCAACAATGTTTTTCATTTTTATGCTTCTTTTCTGTCAACACTAATGAAGTCAACATTGCCTAAATGTCTGAATACTGAAACACAGTCCTGTTTAAAAGTATGTAACAGAAAAAGAAATAAATAGAGGTAGTTTTTTTTTTAAGAAAAAATGACCTATGAATCTGGCTATTTCAGATAACCTCAAGGAAAAAGGAAACTGTTTAATATTTATTTCATCTATGATTCAGACTTCAATATCATTAAATGTGAAGTTAAACAATCACTTGGATCTATACACGGCATTAGTGAAAGTCACCCCTTACCCATAACTGTAGAGTGATACACCCACTAACATTGGTTGCTTTTCTAATTCTGTGGTGAAACACCGTGAACAAGGCAACTTATAGAAGAATTTATCTGGGCTTCCCATTTCAGAAAGTTAGGGTGCGTAGTGGCAAGGCCAGCATGGCAGCAGGCAGCATATATGATGGCCAGAACCAGAAGCTGAGAGCTGAGGGCCCACATCTTGAACCACAAGCAGGAAGCAGGGAGAGAAAAAACTGGGAATGGCATGTGGCTTTGAAACCTCCCAGCCCTCCCCAGTGACACTCTTCTCTCCAGCAAGGTCACACCTCCTAAACCTGCCCAAACTACACCAAGGGACACATACTCAAATGCTGGAGACTGTGGGAAATCTCATTCAAGCCACCATAGTGCCCAGAGCAAAATGCTGAGCTGATCTTCTGCACTTACTTTCATGTTACGGTACTTACAGCACACCGCATATGGCCAGGTAACCTCCCCAAGCATTGCAAATGGAATATAAAATGTCTTATTAATACCAGACAGGCAAAGGAAAGAACACAGAGACCTGGATTTGCAAAGGTTTTCTCAGTTATTTTCCTCTGATTATAAGAATATTGTGGGCTCTGATATTTGGAAATTGGCCAGGTAACCTCCAGAGCCAAGAGCTAACCATCTTGCTCCAAGTAAATTGAATTCCAATTATAGTTATAGTACTCACATGCCTCTCTCTCTTTCTCTCTCTCTCTCTTTCTCTCTCTCTCTAACACACACACACCCATACACACACACACACACACACACACACACACACACACACACACACACACAAAGCAAGATCCTGCCATTATTTTGCCCCTCTGTCTATAAGGTTTCTTTGCTTTCAGTTTTCCCACAGCGGAGGTTCTTGCAGTTGAATTCACAAGTACATACTAAGAAACCCTCCAATATTCTATATTAATTGCTCAGAAGTCAAACCATAAGGGGCAAGTGTGCAGTAGTGGAGAAGTTCCCTACAAAGCAGAAACTACATGGAGGAATTTCATTTCTAATTAGGGAATGATTTGGAAAATAAAAGATACATATTTCTTTAAGGGTTAATTTTACCTGTCTGTTTCCAACCCTTAAAAAAACTGTAGAACCATGGAAACTGATTCAACAAATCCTACAGCAACTACCCATTGCCAGACACCATGTCAGGACCAGAGTTTTCAAAGCAGTGTGGAGGCAAAGCTGTAGAAGGCAAGGCTATAAAACAAGTAAGAGAAGACAGGTAACTTCACAAGTGGATAAAGAGCATGATCACTTCAGAATCTTTAGGGGAGCTGTACCCTTCATAGAACCCCTCAGTTAACACACAAAATCATATACCCTCATCCATAACCCTACTTGAAGTTAAAAATCTACATAGTTAAAAGATCAATTTAACTTCTAATTCTTTAAAGTCTACCATGTTTTCTTTTTCAGGGACTGAGTGAAGACTTGGTGGTTTCCTGTGTATATTTTGTCATTAACGTGGAAATAAAGTCTGTCAGAGTTAAGCAGAGAAGTGGTATCACAGGATGCTGATGTCTCATGTACATTGGAAAGGCTGAGACATGAAGTCTCACCAATACAGTTACCGAAACATGACCTGAACAAGGATGATACCAATATGTATGCTAATGTAGAAGGGAGAAAGACCGGGAGGCCTCAACTCTACACAAAGAAGTAACGGACAACTAAGGAATGTTGAAAGCAAAAGAAATAGTTCCCCAGGAAATAACACACCAATTGATTATCCAATAACAAATGGTTGGCTCTGAAAACAACAATACAATTAACATTAGTAACATTAGATAGGCTGATTAAGATCTAAATACATACATACATATACAGAAAAGAGAGAGAGAGAGAGAGAGAACTGAAGAAAAGGAAGCCATGAATTTGAATGAGAGCAAGGGATATATAGGAAGGGTTGAAGGGAGGAAAGAGAAGGAGGGAAATAATGTAATTATACTATAATCACAAAATTTAAATAATTGGTGGTGAATCATGTGACAAGAGAAATGGGATATTCCTAGAATACTGAAATAGAGATGCCAATAAAGGACAGTAACAAGATAGGCAACCCGTCATCAGGAGGCAGCCACAGTCTACTGCAGAATCCATGAGCAACCAAAAGAAAGAAAGAAAGTGTCTTCCCTAAGACACTAGCTCATGCACATCCAGAACAGTGTAGCAATCTACTATTTTACGGTGCATGAAGGTAGATTGCTGTGATTGGTGTAATAAAAAGTTGAACAGCCAATAGCTTGGCAGGAGGTATAGGCAAGATTTTCAGGGAGAGAAAGGAAGGGGAGGAGGAAATCTAGGTGCACGAAAGAGAGAGAGAGAGAGAGAGAGAGAGAGAGAGATGCTAGGAGACACTGAAGAATCAGAATGGGTGGTACATGACAAAACATAGAAAAATAGGAATTGGTTAACTTAAGTTATAAGAACTAGTTGGGAACAAACCTAAACTAAAGGCTAAGTTTTCATAAATATTAAGAAGCCTCCATGCCATTATTTGGGACTAACAGCTGAAAAGAAAGTCTGCCTACAGTTTGCTTAATTAGTCTCTCTCTCTCTCACTCTCTCTTTCTCTTTGTGTGTGTGTGTGTGTGTGTGTAAAACAAATGATTAAACCTAAAGTTTCACACATGGTAGGAAAGTGACATAACATGACCTATAATTTGTTATTTCTTTTTTTTTAAATTGAGCTATATATTTTTCTCTGCTCCCTCCCTTCCTTCCCCTCCCCTTCTATTCTCTCCCATAATCTCCACACTCCCAATTTACTCAGGAGATTTTATATTTTTCTACTTCCCATGTAGATTAGATCCATATATGTCTCTCTTATGGTCTTTTTTGTTGTCTAGGTTCTCTGGGATTATGAAGCGTAAACTGGTTTTTCTTAGCCACTTATGCATTAGTACATATTACATTTGTCTTTCTGGGTTATATCACTCAATATGATGTTTTCTAGATCCATCCATTTGATGAAAATTTCAAGATGTCATTATTTTTTCCACTGTGTAGTTCTCCATTGTATAAATGTACCACATCAACAAGACAAAACGACATCCTACAGAATGGGAAACGATCTTCACCAACCCCACATCAGACAAAGGGCTGATCTACAAAATATACAAAGAACCCAAGAAATTGGTCATCAAAAAAAAACAAATAACCCAATAAAAAATGGGGTATAGACCTAAACAGAAAACTCTCAACAGAGGAATATAAAATGGCTGAAAGACACTCAAGTAAATGCTTAGCACCCTTAGTCATCAGAGAAATGCAAATCAAAACAACTGTGAAATTCCATCTTACACCTTTCAGAATGGCCAAGATCAAAAACACTGATGACAGCTTATGCTGGATAGGTTATGGGGTGAAAGGAACACTCCAGCATTGCTGGTAGAAGTGCAAACTGGTACAACCACTCTGGAAATCAGTATAGCGATTTTGCAGAAAATTAGGAAACAACCTACCTCAAGACCCAGCAATACCACTTTGGGGTATATGCCCAAAGGATGCTCAATCACACCACAAGGACATAGCAGCATTATTTTTCATAGCCAGAACCTGGAAACAATCAAATGCCCCTCAACAGAAGAATAGATATAATTTGTTATTTCTAAGAGAGCACAGTTTTTATCTTTTCTCTTTCATGCCTGTCATCTAATTTGTCCATATATTAAATCAATTATCAGTCCCTTTATTGCTGACAAATAATAATATGCTGAGTTATGTTTAAAAAGTCATTACTAAGTTTCCAATAGATCTAAAATGGGAATGACATTGTGAAATAGTAATGAAGGAAGGTCATAAGGGAGTTTCAAAATGGCTTTTATCTAAGGAAAATTAGAATAATAACAAGTGACAGAGAACAAAAGCAAATCAATATACAGTAGTCTCACTTGTGGCTAAAAGGACTGAAAACCCATCATATTATTAACATAAAACATTAATCATTACTTACTAGAATGAGCTATTTTAATGTTAAATGAATGAAGCATTACATCCTGAGTTGGGATGAGCAACTACACTTGTCGCTCATTTGAGTAACCTCCAAACTCTCTGTCAGACAAAATGGAAATATTTTGGTCATATTTTGGTACTCCACACCAAGGCAACTGTCCCCCTAAAGAAGCCCTTTGACTCCCTCCTTCCTCAGGAAACCCTTTTCAGGTTTCCAGATGGAGGACCACCCCCATTCTGGTTCTACCATCTCCCTGCTGGCTGTACGGTCCCTTCAAGGAATGCTACCCTTGGGTAGCCGGATGCTTCATGTGTGCCTTTGACATGATTCTCTCAGCCACCAGCTGTGTGAACTCCATGAGTTGGAGTATACACACCTCTGGGTGTGTGCCAGAGGGCATTTCCAGAGATGCTGAACTGAGAAGGGAAACTCCATCATGCGTGTGACTGGCACCATCCCATGGCCTGAAGTCCCAAACTAAATTTAAAGAAGATTGAGAGCTGAAAAAAAAGAAAAACATTAACCATTGAAGAATTTTATATTTGATAAGTAGTACATGGACATACAATTAAAATACTACATACAATTAAAATATTACTCAAAGAATCATTAATATGCTATATTCTATCAATAAAATTCATCTTTATTCTCAAGGGGCACTGAGTTTATGGCTGCAGTAATTCTTAAAGATAAGGCTAGGAGTGTTTATGTTGCCATGGTTACTCATAACAGTATCACCAGCCAAGCTGGTCTTTTCAGTCTTAATGACTTCATCCTATTTGAGTCTTAACAGAAATACATGACTTAAATGCATTTTGTTTGTACATGGATTTTTCCCTAATGAAGACTATTTCTTTTCTTTTGTACTGTCTACCAGACAACAGAGGCAAAGAGAGGTTAGAAAACTGGCCAAATAACCCTACTAGTTAAGAGACAAGTCAAGCCATTTTATTACTAATCAGATAATCTTATCTATTTTCATAGCTCAAAACTATTGATCTTAGAGCACCATGAGGAATGCCACGTGTTGTCAAATGATAGCCCCAGGCAGAGTTCACAACCTGGGAAGCCTGAATAGAGAACTTCTCAGACCAGCCCAGGCTTAGGAGTAGGTACTTAGTACCATGACTGAGTCTTTCTACTCAGATGCCAGCCCTGCATGTAGATGCACATTTTAGGAATTATAGAAATCACTCTTGGTTCACACATGTGTAATAAAAAAATCAATTGAAAAGCCATCACAGATGACTATCTGATTTCTGTGTGAGGAAGCCAGGGCAATGTAAAGCTGAAGTTCTACACAGTTTGCACCAGCATCTAGGGAGTTAAGATCTCTTCTCATTTTGTGTAATTACATGAACACATCATCCCCTTCCCTGAAAACTATCAGGATTTATTTTCTGGTTGTTTATTTTAAGCTCACTGGATTTTAACAAAGATTAATCAGTCTCAATTGTTTAAAAGTACCTCACAGATTTTATTTCTCTTTAAATCAAAATGTTTCATGGCTATCACTGTGAGCATCCAGAAAGGTAGCCTGCTTCTTCCTTTACATCTGATAATAAGACTCCTGGAAAAAGTAATTTAACAGACAAATGAGCAATTTACAGAAAAAAATATTTATTGTCCATAATGATATAAACGATTTCCCTTTTCATCTAATTATCTGTAGCTATAGAGTTCTATGTAAAATACTATTAACATGGAACATTTTGAAATGCTTCCGAGAATAGGTCAGACATCATAAATGCAGACTACATGTGACTCATGAGAAAGACGGCTGCTGAACTGGGGTATCTGCATGGCTGGAAGCTAGGAGTACATGGGTTTACTCAGAAGAGGTTCCCTTTCATAGCCAATGTTAAGCTACTACATTACCTTCTACTCCCTAACTGCATTCCCTGTGGCCATTTATTACCACTGTAAACCTAGTCTACTTCTGTATACTATTGACCTGCCATTCTTTTCCTATGGTATAAAAGATATGTGCTAAATTTGCATTAACTTGCTGTTGAAACTTTTAAATTCAACTGTACTAATTCAAGCAGATATAAATGTAGAATATTTTCTTTAAAATATGTACAAGGACAAGCATTATAAGGCTAGTTTTAAGAGAATAAGTTACTGTTGGATGCTCAGCCATAAATGGCATGTATCATCATCCCCTTGAAGGATTGTAGAGAACAGTGTAAATGAGGAGCCAGAAACAATGAAAAAGCCAGAGAGCTAGATGGCACATCCTGGAATGACATCTTCTAAGCGTGACGTGGCTGCTGTACTCTTGAACTGACAGCAGCTGCCATTACTTGAATAAGGCATGTGCAAGATTGAGCCTGCCAATGTCCTGCCATGCAAGGGAGAATGGTTAACTAGGTGCTAACCCTTCCTGAGGCTGTATATCATGGTTTATAGGGAGAGAGAGACTTTCTTCCATGACAATGCCACTGAGAAGGTGTCCAGGCCATTGTAGATAACCTCTTACCAGAGTTGGAGAGATAACTCAGTTAAGAGCATTGACTTTTCCTCCAGGGGACCTGAGTTTGATTTCCAACACCCACATGGTGGGTAATAATAATATGTAACTCCAGTTCCAAGGGATTGGATGATTTCTTCCGCCCTCCATAGACTACAGGTATGAACTTGCTATACAGACAACCATGCAGGAAAATTACACATACACAAGAAGCAAAAGTAAAAAGTTGTTGTCTTTTTTTTTTTAAAAAAAAAAAAGACACTTACTCTCCTGTAAACAACCCTAAAAAAAACCTCACTGGACCACAAAAGAAAAAGACATGAAAATAGAAAGGAGACTAGTTAGTTAGGAAAAGTAAAGGAATCAGCAAGAGTGGAAGAGAAATATGAGAGTTAATAGGGCTTTACATGTGTAAAATATGTGATATACATGTATGAAAATAGCACCATTAACCCCATTGCTCCTTGTAATATATATATATATATATATATATATATATAACAAAAATATGAAAAATAAAGCTTTGTAGAATGATGGTATAAATTTTGGCTAGTCATGTTTTAAGTATTAAAAAAGAATTAGAAAAATTGATGTTTTTACTATGATCAAAAAGACCTAGTACAATAAAGATAGTGTATGAATACACATATCAGCATACTTTAAGAATATACACCATGAGGAACAGGACTGAGCCAGAGACCTAGGCCAGAACAGGCCTGAGGCAGCGAACTCCACAGATGCAGGACTGAGCCAGTGACCTAGGCCAGAGCAAGCCTGAGGCAGCGAACTCCACAGATGCAGGACTGAGCCAGAGATCTAGGCCAGAGCAGGCCTGAGGCAGCAAACTCCACAGATGCAGGACTGAGCCAGAGATCTAGGCCATAGTAAGCCTGAGGCAGCGAACTCCACAGATGCAAGACTGAACCAGCAACGTAGGCCAGAGCAAGCCTAGTCAGAGAACTCCACAGATACAGGACTGAACCAGCAACCTAGGCCAGAGCAAGCCTAGTCAGAGAACTCCACAGATGCAGCACTGAGCCAGTGAGCTAGGCCAGAGCAGGCCTAGACAGAGACCTCCACAGGAGGAAGACTGGGCCAGCAACCTACACCAGAGCAGGCCTAGGCAGCAAACTCTACAGGAGCAAGACTGAGCCAGTGACCTAGGTAGGAAAAGACCTGAGACAGCAAACTTCACTGGAGCAGGTACAGGGGAGCAAGCCCTGAGGGAGTGGGCTGGAGCCAGAGACCTCTGAGGGTCCAGGCATGAGTCTGGGATCTTCAAGGGAGTAGACCTGAGCCCCCTGCAGGTCCAGGCATGAGTATGGAACCTCCAAGGAACTAGGCCTGAGCCAGGACTTCTGTGGATCTGGGTGTGAGTCTGGAACCTCTGAGGGAGTAGGCCTGAGCCAGGACCTCTGAGGGTATAGATTGGAAGCAGAGACCATTCCAGGGCCAACCCCAAGCCAGGGACCTCTGCAGGGCAGATCCAGACCAGGAACATTTACAGAAACAGGTCTGAGCTAGCCACCTCAGCTAGCTCAGGCCTGAGACAGCAAACTCTATGGGAGCAGAGCAAACTCCAGGAGCGCTGAGCAACCTCCAGGAACATGGAGTGACCAACGGGGTAACTGGAGCTGTGGCACTGACTGCACCATAAGGAGCAGCCATCTGAGCCTTGGGTCTACTGGCACCTGGAAGACTGATCACCAGCATCACAGACAGCCCCAACTACACCAATTAGAGGAAAAGATGTGTAGACAAGGTAAGAACACATACAACACCACAAAGAGCAACACGACACCAGTAAAATCTAGTGACCCTACAACAGCAAGACTTGAACAACCAAATTATGGGATTATGGAATTATGGGGCCAATCGCTTCAAACTACCACACCTGCTGCCTCCTAATAGAGCTAGCCCACTGCAGAACTGTTTGTTTGGGGGCACCGTGCTCTGTCAGAGGAGATGAGCTGCTGGCACTCAACTCCCCTTCCTAGCACCTTTCTATGGAAAACGTATCTCTGAGGATGGCACAGCCACTACCATTGCTTTGGTTTCTTTAAGAGTTGTCCATTTATAATCTTAACAGGATGATCAAGTGGCATCAAAATGTTCTGGCTTTTAGGTCTGAAAGCCTGAAACAGAAAGGCAGCTGGAGTGTGAAACAGGCTAGATAAGACAATACTAGTAATGAAAGTGATGTACAACAAATTGGAATCAAGCCCTTTTATTCCCAACTAAGATCAGTAGCATGTTTTTTTTTTCCACAAGAGGAAGTTTGCTCAAATATTAAAGCATTTGGAAAACAGGTCATTTAATCAAGTTTATTAAGAATCTTTACACAAAGAAAATGCCATGAGACTTTGTGATTATATATATTGGGGCCCCTGTTTTACAATCCTGCTAGAGATCTGAGAGGGAAACTCAACTCTACAAAGTTCATAAATGTTCACAACAGAGTGTAAAGATTTCAGTGCAGGCTTGAACAATCTGAAAAACACTTCATCAGAAACATGAATTCAGCCCTGAAATATGGGGAGAACTCAAGGAAGCGAACTGAAGAACATTCCAAATGAGGCACATGGATAGAATAAAGTCAAAGGAGGAGAAAAATTCCAGATGCATCTTAAGAGAAATGAGTAGGACAGCTTTGCTCAAGCAGCAAGACTGCTTAAAGAATAATTTGGAACAGGAAAATAACGGGGTCAAGTTCAACAGGACAAGGCCTTGAATGCTAACATCAGAGGGCTGAGAGCCACCCCCAACAAGGGAGATCTATTTCAGAAGAATTATCTAGAAAGACAGAGGGAGCTCCTGTCTAGGACATGGTCACCAGCTTGTCCAATATAATTCAAGAGAGACTCCAAGTAGAAAGCAATAGATAAACATTGAGAGGAGTGGTTTTGTTTTTTGTTTTGTTTTGGTTTGGTTTTTCAACACAATATTTTATTGATTATCTTGAAATTTCATATAATGCATCCCTGATCACATCCACTTCCCAGTCCTCCCAGGTCCATGACACACACTTATCACCTCCCCCAAAACGAAAGAAGAAAAAAGACCAAATCCAATTTGTGTTGGCCATGCACTCAGTAGAGGATGGTCAAACTCCCGGTGGGCAGCCCATTAAAGAAAACCGAGTCCTTCTTCACCCCCACCCATACCAGAAGTCAATAACTGTCAATAAAATATAAAACACAAATATGAGAAAGCCACGTTGAGTGCCTTGCATCTAGACTAGATACATCTTCAGGGACATTTTCAGATAACAGTTGAATAAAGGCTTACAGAAGTTAAAAGCCAATCCACAGCATCCCTGCTATTTATAACTGGCTTTCTCCTAACCTAGTAGGGGAAAAAAACACTGCTAGTTATAATTTTAACACTGCGCTTCATGTAAAAAGTGTTCTGCCAGCTCTCTTCTAAACCTTACAAATTCACTGTGCCATCTTCCAAAACAACATGTCATTTGGGAGAAAATATACACATTGTCAAAAAGGCTATGAAAGCCAAATTTTGTCAAAGCCAGTGGTATAATCATTAAGAAATACATCAGAAAATATTGCTATAAATATAAAATAAGCATATTCATGGTTTTTCTCAATCTTAAAAAAAAAACTGTGTGCCATTTTTACCTTGGCTTTTCAGAGAGAAATCAAAAAACTGTGTCATGGAATAAGAATCAGGAGAATACAGACTATAGAAACCATCATAAGTTGCCATTTAATGAAACCACTGATCCCAAAACATCACATATGTAGTGGTTTGAATAGGAATGACCCCCATAAACTCATGTATTTGAATGCTTGGCTCCCAGTTGGTGGAGTTTGGAAGGATTAAGAGAAGTAACCTTGGTGGAGGAAGTGTGTCCTTATCAGAAGAAATATGTCTCTGGGGTGCATTCTGAGACTTCAAAGGCCCACACCAGGTCTAGTCAGTGTGTGTGTGCCTCTCTCTGTCTCTCTGTATTTGTCTATCTGTCTCTTTCTGTATTCTCTGTATGTGTGTATGTCTGTGTATGTGTATCTCTCTCTCTTTTGCTTTCTCTCTCTCTCTCTCTCTTTCTCTCTCTCTCTCTCTCTCTCTCTCTCTCTCTCTCCCTGCTGATCAGGATGTAGAGATCTCATGATGACCATGACTTAGCCTCTGAAACCATAAGCAAGTCCTCAATTAAAGGCTTCCTTCTATCATCTGCCTCTGTCATGGTGACTCTTCACAGCAATGGAACTGCAGCTAAGAGAGTATATAAATACAGTGTGTTTTTTGCTTCTCCGCAACAATATCAAATCTACAGCTGTCTTGTCAATCTGAGCTACACCATGAACCTCCTCCACAGCTGTTACTTTTTTCTATCTAAGCAGCCACACATATTTAAAAGCATTTGTAGTCTCCCTGTCTCACTCACATTTTCTCACTCTCAACTTATTCTGCCAATATTTTAATTTGCTTGTATTTCATCACAATCCAAGTGGCCCTTGCTAATATAACGGACACCAAAGTATCTAAAATCAATGTGTAATTTTAAGCACTCTTCCTATTTCAACTCACAGGCTACACTCAACAGCTTGAGTCAGCCCCTCATTCTGATAACTCTTTTTCCATGTTTCCAAGACTCTCAGTCTTTTCTGTTTTCGTTGGAGGAACATTCTTATCTGCAGGTTCTAACTGGTATTTCTAAATTGAGTACTACAAATCTCAATAGCCCTCGTGCACAACTTACCCCCTTAATACTTAAGCTGGATTATGGGGAACCCCAAATTGATTTCATGATATTTGATTCTATTTTCTGTGTGTCAAGGTTCAGAAGCCAGATAAATGCCAATCATTTTTTTCTGAGGAGAAGGGTTTTTAAACTGTCAACCTGCTTGGTATGTGCATGAGCTCACAGTCACATACATAGAGAGCCCTGATTCCATCCATTTCCTCTTCATATGGCTATAAGAATCCTACAGAGGAGACTGAAATTCTCATCATTATCATTTTAACTGAAAGGGTGCTCTAGCTGAATATAAAAAGGCAAAAATAATATTTATAAGGAATATGAGGTAGTATGAAGAATGACTTAAAGTATGAGGGAAACCTAAAAGAAATTACATCAAATGTTATAAGAATTGCACTAATATAAACAATGCAACATCTCCTGCAATGAAATTGTGCTGCTTTAATATTTTAATACTTATTAAAAGCAAATCTTTGGAAAGAATACTGTTGCTTGCCTAAAATAATAGTTAAAATTATTTTTAGGAACAAAGCCTTTTGGCATCACTATTATAAACCCCAATGTATTTTTTAAAATCCAGTGGGAAATAGGAACTTTGAATCTCATCTCCAGGCAGGAAATACTTCCACACCTACAGAAATTCCTGAAGTGCCAATCAGAAATCCAATGATTTCAATCCAAACTCAATGCAATATCATAAAGTATCCATGTAAAGCATCCTTTCATGACCTTTCTCTGGCTCATATACTATGTGGGGTGCCAGTGTAAGAAAAGTAATTCTTGCTTAAGCAGAGTAACAAACACTGATCTCTCGGTGGTTCAACTCATGCCAATGCATAGCTTCTTTCTCTGCTCTAAACAAGCCCAGGTAGGTAGCTAAATAGTGAGCTCAGCCCAGAATCTGCAAGCTTATAAATCCATAGCTAAAACTCCTTTGCTTAGAGCTATGCAGATAAACAAAACATGAAATAGATGTGGATGTAGGAGCACATTAGTCCTGAACTGACCTGTCCTGATAAATGTGTATGGCATACATCCAAATATGTACCTTTTAGCCAGAAACAGTCAGATGGCCCAATAAAACTGAAGTGAGGGAAGACAACTAATAAATACAGAGGAATGCAGGGGATATTTGCTTATTAATGTTAGGGAAGTTACAATACTTTTACATTTTCAAATAAAATTAAATAAGGACATGAGATTTCTCACAATGGTGTGGAAGTTAAAGGAGATTATAAAACACCAGTAGCAAAACCAGTAGCAAAGACTAATTTTTTTTCAAAGAAATAACATACTTGAAAAATTTATGAAGATTGGATATGACAGATCATTGATGTGAAGTTGGGTTAAGATGGGATTAAGTAGAGTTGAAAGCCTGAAATTACACCCCAAGCTGTCAGGCCACTCTGCTCACCAACCTCAGGCTCCCAGGGGCTCTAGATTGAGACATAAACTGAGGTTCATAACATTGTGCCGACAGAAGTAGAAAGCTGCCATCATTGATTCCTTCCATAAGTTAAGATTTATGTTGCTTACAATAAACTTCAAAAAGGTGTGTGCCAGATCCTCCTAATGGTCACATAAACAGGGTTTCATGTAAACACTAGTCTGGAACACCACCAACCTGCACAGCACTCATGCAAATTCAGCATTGCCACACTGTAGGAGGAGGAGTGGGCTGCGTCCTGGCCACCCAGCTCCCGACTCTCCGGCTAGCTTACACCCAAAATAACCACACAAAGATTGTATTAATTAAATTACTGCCTGGCCCATTATATCTAGTCTCTTTTTGGCCAACTCTCACTCTTGATCTAACCCATTTTTATTAATCTGTGTTTACCACGAGGTCGTGCCTTATTGGGAAAGCTTTTAACCAGGGTCAGTCTCGGGCAGGAGAACCATGGCATCTACCACACTGCCCTTCTTCCTCCCAGCATTCCGTTCTGTCTACTCCGCCTACCTGATTTCTGCCCTATCAAAAGGCCAAGGCAGTTTCTTTATTCACCAATGAAAGCAACACAAATACAGAAGAACCTCCTACACCACCACACAGCACAGGACTTCACAGTAAAGCCTTTATAAGTGAGAAGGACTCTGCTCTTTGCTCTACTTCAGCAGGGTCACCGTATGTCTACTTCAGGCCACAATAGCTTTCTCCATGGTATGCACATCAGTATAGATTCCTGAAAAGCACTGTAAGCTTCAGGGGAGGAATGTTTTCTTATCCTGTACATTGTGAGTGTGCTCTGGATACTAGCTAGTCTCTTAAACAAATGTTGATGGTTTTCAAATGAGACAGTGATACATACATTTAACATGTGATTTTTTTAATAAGCCATGTGCCTAAGACCATTTTACCAATGTAGCCTTATTCCTGTCACATGGTTTAAAAGGGAGATTAGTTGGCTCGACATGTCATATTTCTCCTAGAAATACCCAGGAAATACTTAAGATATGGTAATGCTTAGGGAAGCTGGATTTGTTGGAAACTTATAAAGCATAATCTTTGATCTTCCAATTTAATAATGAGGGAAGAGAAGACAGAGGGAAAGATAAAGGAAGGGGAGAGCTGTGGTTGAAGGGGAGGAGAACAGGAAAGGGATAAGGAGAAAAATCTGTTCTGAACTGTCGAAGGAACATTCTGTACTCTGTAGGTCTTGTATATTCAGTTTAGTTTCATTGCTTTTCCTCTGTTACTTATGGTTTTATAATAAATTGAGGATAAACCACAAAATTTTTATTGGCTGACAAATAAACAACTGTGACAGCCGCCGTTTTATACATTAAGGGGCAGAATGGGGATAATCTATTGCATTTGGCTCCTGTTTCCATCCCAGATTCTTCTATGAAAAAGAATGAACCACCAGTTTAAGTCAAGAAATCTCCAGGAAGTTTCACAAGTTTAAGAATCAAAATGGTCTAGTAGGTGAGCTACATCAGCACTTCCTTCAGTGCTTGATCTTGGAAGTTGTCATTTTAGTGAGAGAGGTGGTCCATCATTTGAGCTCATCACAGACACTCCAGCAATAATTCAGTCTAACAGCCAGTCACAAGGTGTTGAATACAAAGGAATTGGTAATAGTTTTGCTCCTAATTTTTTTATTTTATCCTTCTGAAACAAGTCAAAAAACTTATGACTAAATGTTTATAAAGTAAATTTCAAAACTAAAATCATTTCAACTTTTTATTATATGTACTATATATTTATTTTATGTGTATTATATGTTATACTTATTAAATAATAATAATAAATATATAAGGGCATTTTATGAAAGTATATAATGTACTTTGAGCTTGTCCCCCAGACTCCGGTACCCTCCCTTTCAGCCCATTTCCACTTTGTTTGCCAGTTTCACTTCTACTTTCAAACCATGACTGTGTGTGTGTGTGTGTGTGTGTGTGTGTGTGTGTGTGTGTGTGTGTGTGTGTGAATTTATGTACCTATCAAATCAAGGACCTAAAAATGAGAGAAAATATATGACATTTATCATTCTGAAGGTAACTTAAGTCACTTAATATGATTATCTCCAGTTGTACCCATTTTTCTGCAAATTCCATTTGATTCTTTTGTGCTTGAACCCCCCCATTTTATATATATAAAATACATATTTTAACTGCTCTATTATTACTGGTTATCTAAGTTGGTTCCAAAATGTAACTGTTATGCAAGTACTACAATAAATACTGCAGTGTTTTTGTTAAATGTAGACTTAGAGTCTTTTGGTGACAACCAAGTGTTGGTATAGCTGGGTCATATGGCAGGTCTAGTTGAAGTTTTTTCTGTTAGTTGAGGAATCTTCATACCAACTCACAAAGATTATACAAATACAAAGGGAAAAGACAGCCATTTCAGGAAATAGTACTGACAAAGCTGAACAGGCGTGTGAGAAGAATGAAACTGCATCCCTTCCTCTCACCTTCTACAAAAATGAATTCCAAATGGATCAGAGACCTTGACTTAAGACCTGACAAGTCTCAAAATGACAGGAAAAAGTAGAGTAAACATTATAAGATATTGGCATAGTCAAGCAATTTCTGAATATGATTCCAGTTGCTCGGGAAATAAGCACCAAATATTGACAGGTGGGATTTTCCATGAAACACTGTCAACCTGTAATTCTTCCATTTTTTCATGGACAAATGGCTTTGCTGTTGTTGCTTTTAGAAAATCATGAGCTGCCACTCAGAAGATGGGCTTTACACTAATCAGCCTTTCACATGTGTAGGGCAGAATTATTCAATAGTTTAAGCATCTGCTCTCTGACCTGCCTCCTCCATTGAACCCTGAGCTTCACGACAAGGTGCCTCTCAAACATCATCGTGCCTGTCCATCAAATACCCTCTCTGATAAATGCTCAACTCATTTAAAAAACTGTTCATGAATCAAGTTTTAGTTCAGCCCATACACTCAACAGTGGCAGAGCAAAGGCCAACTATAGACTTGAGTTATCTTTCCTTCTAATTCCCAAATTCTTTTCAAACATCCCTTACCCGACAAAAACACCTCCTGTTTGTGTTCTTGGCCTTAAGGGATGTTGAAAATAGAAAAAGTTATTATCTTCAATAAGCCATAGCCATGAATTCTAGCCACATGAAGTAAGCTAAGAGGAAACATCATTTCTTTTAGAGACATTACAAAATTTATTTTCCCTTAAAAAGAGAAATGCTAATGCAAGCCAAGCTTCACAAAATGCATTCAGTGTTAAAATCCCAGTCTCTTTTGCAACCTAAATTTAGTTTTTACATGTCAGCCCTTCCCCTTTCCTTTCTCCTACTCCTTTTCCTGCCACTTTTTAAAATAGCACAGAGCTCCTGTTTTAAAATATAGTATTGAAGGCACAAAGCACAGTGAGATGAGGATGTTATAAAAAAGAAGAAAAAAGTAGACAGAGAATGTTGAATGTGCTAAATATACTGAGCTGGAGATGTGATTTTATTTCTTTTTTTTCAATATTCTTTTATTGTTTTCCATTCAAAAAAATTTACATTTCCTCCCCTTCTCCCAGTCCCATCCTGCTCCCTCCCGCTGCTTCCTTAAAAGAGAGCATGGTGCCCGGCCCTGGCCCTGGGGAAGTCCAAGGCCCTTCCCCCTCCATCCAAGCCTAGGAAGGTGTGCATCCAAATAGACTAGATTCCCAAAAAGATAATACATGCAGAAGAGATAGGTCCTAGTGTCATTGTTGATGGCTTCTCAGTCTGCCCCCATTGGCAGCCACATTTAGAGTCCAGTTTGATCATCTGCTCATTCAATCCCGGTCCAGCTGGATTTGGTGAGCTCCCATTAGATCAGGCACACTGTCTCAGTGGGTGGTCCAGCCCCTCATGGCCCTAACTTCCTTGCTCATCTTCTCCCACCTTCTGCTCTTCGACTGGACCTTGGGAGCTCAATCCATTGCTCTGGTGTGCATGTGGGTCTCTGTCTCTATCTCCATCCATCGGACAAAATTTCTATGGTGGTGATCGAGATATTCATCAGTGTGACTATGGGACAATGCTAGTTCCGGCACCCTCTCTTCTGCTGCCCAAGGACATAGCTGGGGACATCCCTGTGGACACCTGGGATCTCCTCTAGAGCCAAGTATCTTGCCAGTCCTAAAATGACTCCCTTAATGTAGATATCTTATTCCCTTCTCCAATATCCACCTTTCCTCCATCTCCACCCTCCCACTCCCCCAAAGCTTCCCTTCTCCCTTCTCCTTCCACCTCTCCCCTTCCCCCACTGCCCCTACACACACCTCTATCCCCGCCCCCGTATTCCCAACTTTTGCCTGGCAATCTTGTTTGCTTCCAATTTCCAAGAGGATCTATATATGTTTTTCTTTGGGTTCACCTTGCTATTTGGCTTCTCTGGGCTTGTGAACTATAAGCTTAGTGTCCTTTGTTTTATGGCTAGGGTCCACTAATGAGTGAGTACATACCATAATCGTCTTTTTGGGTTTGGGTTACCTCACTCAGGGTAGCATTTTCTATTTCCATCCATTTGCATGCAAAATTCAAGATGTCATTGATTTTACCGCTGAGTAGTACTCTAATGTGTATATATTCCACACTTTCTTGATCCATTCTTCCATTGAGGGGCACCTAGGTTGTTTCCAGGTTCTGGCTATTACAAATAATGCTGCTATGAACATAGTTGGACAAATGCTTTTGTAGTATGATTGGGCATCTCTTGGGTATATTCCCAAGAGTGGTATTGCTGGATCCTGAGGTAGGTTGATTCCCAATTTCCTGAGAAACCGCCACACTGATCTCCAAAGTGGTTG